>DWLH01001672.1:0-12270 GCA_018249795.1 Heliconius telesiphe telesiphe | reverse complement strand
CCATATATTGATTAATAGTTTTTCCATATATTGATTAATAGTTTTTCCATATATTGATTAATAGTTTTTCCATATATTGATTAATAGTTTTTCCATATATTGATTAATAGTTTTTCCATATATTGATTAGTTTTTCCAAATATTGATTGATAAAATAAATCAACTTCACGCTGTATCCCGCACACAGCAGGGTAGGCAGAAGGGAACTTAGTGTTAAGACACTCCGTTCCAAATTTTTCGCCGAATTCTGGAGGCATTGCGTGTTGAGTTGCGGAACTCAATGCCGAACCACCAGAGTGCACCAGAGCGAAGATATAAATATAAAAATTAAAATAAATATTTCATTTCCTCGAGAGGGGATCGAACCCGCAGCCAACAATATATTTACAACAATATATTTACACAATGTAACACTATTTATTATTATAATTAATTTAAATAAAATATAATTTGAATGATGTAACTTGTTATTAGGAAAGTATGCTAATATTACTACCTTTTGTCTAACCAGACGTATTTATATATAGAATATTTTTTTCCACTTACATTTCAACCCACATCCATTTACAATACTATAATCTCATATTCTCTTCAGATATTACCTTTCGGCTTAATTCTAAGCATATTTTGTCTCCTGATCGTGACTGTTGACGCTAAAGACGCACCAAAAGTGGATGAAAATATAGAGATAAAAGACTTCGCGGTCAGTCCCAGCACACTATACATTGAGAGAATGAACGACATTGTCGATGATTTCATTGATATGGGAATTTTTTAATTATTTGACATTATTATGTGATAGCATTATAATTGTAAAAAATAGTTGGTAATATATTTTTTTAATTGCTAGTGTGGAGATTTTAAATTGGTAATGTAATTTGTGTGATGGCAACACTTTATTGAATATAAGGAGGAAAGCCCTTACTAGTTGGACTTGAATGTGAATCCAGCACACCTGTAAGCAAACTGTAGTGTCGATAATTTTATTTTTATGGAGATTATACTATTTGACGTACTTTATTTATTCACTATCGTTGATATTATTTTGAATTTTTAAAATAACTTTAATTGGTATGATAGATAAATTCTGTGACAAATATGATAAGTAATTAAATTTTATATGATGATTATAATGATTTCATTTAATTATATATAAATATATAATCATATTGTAAGCACACAAGCTTTCCAATTTCCATATGAACATGTGATAATTTTTTTATAGTGTTTTACTGGTTTGTACCAGAAATATTTTTTTAAATTTGACTTTGTTATTTATATAATAATGGTAGTAATGAAATAATTGTGTAATTAATAATATTATTTAACAATTGCTTTAATAATTTACTTTTATATAATAATCATTGACCATTTACTACATGTTACATTTATAATTTAACTAAAACGGTAAGTCTTTTTTCTTTTTTTGGTTAGTACCAAAAATAAAATATAAAATGAGAAAATATGAGTAACTAGCCAAAGTATAAGAGACACATTGTACATTTTAAATTAATTTCAACTAACATATAACTACATATTTTGTTTATGAAAGTACAACTGGAATTAATATGTGGAAAAATAATTTTATTTGATATGTAATAATTGTAAATACCAAGGAACTTAATAAATTATCTATTTCGGTCATTTTAATTATGTTAGTAAATTTTCAATACTTCTGATTTTTATTTTTATACAATGTAATGTAATAATGTATTTTTAATATAATAATAATTAGAGGCTAGTCGTGGCGTTGAGTTCTGCCTTGACTGCCTTGTTCTGCCTCCAGAATTCGGCAGAAAGTGGGGAACGGAGTGTCTTAACACTAGGTTCCCTCTACCTACCCTGCTGTGTGCGGGATACAACGTGAAGCTGATTTGATTTGATTTTATAATAAGTATCATTTATATTTAGAATAACATTAAATACGTGAACTGAAGTAATTACTTTTTATCTAGTGTTAACTCACAATAGTATTAATGAATCAAAGTATTATGATGTTTATACTCGTAAGTTTTAATCATAACGTAACCTTGTTTAAAATTAATAATAAAACATAATTTGTCTATCATTTATTAAGTAATAAACTTATATCTGAACAAACTTACTTTTTTTCTTTAAATTTACCATTAAATTAACATTTGAATAATAAACAAAGAATTAACAAAAATTAGGTAAAACATCCAATAAAACAAGTGTATTTACAGTATGCTGTTCATTTTATTATCTCAGAAGTTATTTTCATATTAATATAATATCAGTTTTCATTACAATGTCAGCGGGTAATGACGTATGGCGGTACTTTAGCTGGCCGAGTTCATACGATCAAACTATATATTATAATAAATCAAAGCACACAAGCTTTCCAATATTCAGCAGAAATCAACAGCTTTTCTTTTAAATAAAATAATGAGATAAAAGCGTACAGCTTTAAAAAAACACTTAATTTAGATCGACAAAGTGCTTTTAACCTAACACGATTTCCCTCAAATTCTGTAATTTCGATGATAATGGCAACACTTGTCACATGTCATCTGTCAAAGTGACGTTTCGCTCGAAACGCTACACACTAAGGTACAAACATACAACGTGTATAAACATTCAACTTTCAATTTAACTAGAAGACTCCACTATATTTTATTTATCTAGTGCATAAACAATTTAAATCGTATCGTGGTTGATAACGATTTACACATAAGATGGGTCCCTGTTATAATAATATCGAAAAAGGTAATGAAATATAAACAAAATTCATAAGCTTATAATTTAGAGCACTGATTTTTCAGAATATTTGTTAAAAAATGAAAATTAACGAAATGAAACGATTGTGGACAATAAAATCATTCTTTTAGCAGTAAAGGACAAAAAAAAATTAGACCTTAACAGTAGGGTAATGATAATTGAACACACATATATTATTGTTTATACGATGAATAGTAGAAAACTACTTCTAATGTATATGACATACGATTTAAAGCCTTTTTCTATTGGAGTTGCCATAAAGATATATTAAATCTAGACATATATACATATATCTAGATCTCTGGCAAGTGTTCTCAGTTGACACAGCTTCATTACCACATACTTCAGGGAAATTTAAAAATATTTAAAAACAGCAGTTTTTACGTGTTTTTAAGCAATTTCGTTGATATAAGCGATAAATCTATGGATTCTTACAAATCTTTAAGCATATTGGAACATCAATTTCGCCATCTTCAAGCAAATTCGCTGTGCCACGAGTCAACACTCTCCACTCTAGTACAGTATACAGAACACCTAAGTACGCTAAATCACAAGTACGCGATAATCTGATATGAAATATTGTACTTTTAATTTAATATTTCTAGCACAAAATTAGGTAACTTTAGGGGACTGCTTTGCTTGGCGGTCGCGTATACGTGCTATTATTTGAAAAAAAAAGTAGAGTATTAATAGGACAAGATTATATTGCACACATCTTTTATCAATGTCATTTTTTGTAAGTTAGTAACAAAGGCTGATTTATTTGTACTGAATAAATATTTTTTTTCACAGAAAATTAAATTGCTTATAAAAAAATTTGGTTGTTAATTTCATTCATGTTTCATTCTCATCATAAATAATGGAATAAAATATGGCTTATGTATTTTCTTATACGAAAACAAAAACTCTTAAAACATTTGCTTTACTTACAAATTACAAGCACGTAAACGACGACCTCTAAAGACTCTACAAGTAAAATTTCGAAATACAATTATAACTTTCATATATTCTTTACATTTTTTTTTTCATTAAAACGTAAACATGCAATAAACATCAAAAAAATGGATACTGCAAAATCATTAAATATATGAATAAATAACATTTTGGAATGACTCTAGAATTTACAATTCGTTGCATAAAAAAAGCTACGACAAATAGACAAACAGACCGACAGACTGATAGTAGATCAAAATAAACTATTTTAAAAATATAAAAACTTCAATAAATGCATATAATATACATATATTAATCAATTAATATTATGTTAGATTACAACAACGAATTAATTATAATAAAAATAATATTGTGATGTCTTTATAATTTTAAATTTAATTTTAATATTTTCTCTAACCACTAACCTACTATAACGGGTTAGAGGCAACACTTTACCAAGTGTCAAAAAGCTAATGAGCAGATAAGCTTAACAGTTTCAAAGCAACGGTTTAATATAATTAAATAGCATTTAGTTATATTATATTTAATAGGTTTTTTTTAAATAATATCGTCTACAATAGGCGCGCGGTCCCGTATAATACTGATTAGAGTTAAAAAATTATATTTATATTGCCGTCTCGCTCTAATGCGGTGTGCGCGAAAGAGAAGTATCAACCGTTTAACGAATCAACGCCCGCGCACCGTCACTACCGGCTTTTGTAAACCACTCGACAAATTAAAATCTTTTAATACTATTAAAAAATCTTTTTTTTTTTTCATATAAAAAGCCAATTTCCTTAGCATTGTTATGTATATAGGTAATAATCCAGCGATATGGCAACACATACGATGAAAATTCGAGATTTTAACTTGTCGATGGGAATCCGAAGCATTTCTTAGTACATAATTAATAGTATTATCAAATTTTACGTTTTTTTTTATTATTTATAGCTTTAAATACACATATACATATACACGTCAACGTCAAGGAGTCATATAATCCGCTATTGAAGGTACGTTACATATATAATTGATAACAGTTGGGGGACGGTTCACGCGATTTGTAACCTAAGACTGACATACAAAATTTAAAAAAACGTCACAACTAATTTTTAAAAAAATCTAATTAAAAAAAATTACAAACCGCGCGAATCTTCCATTTATAAACAACAGCGCCTAAGAAAGAGTTAACAGATAACAATTTATTTAAGGATATTACAATTATACGTTTAATCATCATACATTTACACTTAACTAATTGCCTCGCGGGGAGAACCGAGTGTTGCCACTCTCACAGTGACGCAAGTCCCCGCAAGTTGTGAGTAGCTATAATAATTATTGTATTTCGCGGCGGCGAGTGTTGCCCGATGTTACGCTGCTAAGCTTAGAACTAATAATTTGGTATGAATTTCTTTTATATATATGTCGATTATTTGACTTAATGTATGGGAGACTTTTTTTTTTAATGGTAAATGAAATGAAGATGTGGATACAACGTGATGTATTTAAGAGTTAAAGGGGTTTTTAAGAAATATACATTTAAAGATATTTCACATGTGTATATATCGCACGTTAAATAAAATTTAAAAAAACTGCTAGGTTCAGAAAAGTGTTCATAATAACGATCATTTCAAATTTAACTACTATTGTACAATTTAAAAAATATAAAACAATTAATTCTTAAATTTTTGTTTTTAGGCATTTTGTTAATTATAGTGCGATATATAAATATGATAATACAAACAAAACATTTTATAAATCGGTGGTAAAAACACAGGTCGCTAACAAATATATTATACATGCAACAATTACTATTTTTTTTAAATCTACTCAATTATTTGCATAGTAAAAAAAAACAATCATTCTGTAGGTATATTTATGAACATTTGAAAACCTAACAAAACTAAACAGTTTTGTACAATAATAAGGCAATATAAAAAATAACAGGGGAATAATTACATACAAATAAATAACAATAAAATGCAAATTTGCACTCAACACCTTGAATTTGATCAATGAACAAAGGAAATCGATATTTAGAGTAAATAAAATAGATTTTGCATTTGCCATCAATCAAATAAGGATTACTCGATGATAATTCAACATCGATTGGAATTTTATACAGATACATTATATACAAAATAACTACATAGCTGTAAATAAAACAAAACATACACAACTCTAATGTCACTTGAAGTGGGAAAAAGGTAAAATGAGAAATTTTATACAATTACTAATAAAATTATATATCTGTTAAATATAAATTCGATAAGAAATGAATTAAAATATAGATTGCCTATAATAACATTGTTTTTTTCACATTGCAAGTATCATTAAAGTCATTTGATTAACAATTTTAATATTAATGGTAAATAAAGGACCTCGGAATAATTAATAAATTTTTTTCATTATTTATATGATTTCTGAAACAGGTCCAAAATAGATGTTAATTAATGATACTGAAAGTAAATAATAAACTAAGGGACTGTACAGATTATATAATACTATACTACATTAGGCCTTTTAAGACATGTACGCGTTAAACTATCGAGAAAAATATGTCACGAAAAGAACCATTTTTGATCTGTACTCTAGATATAGAATAAAAATATAAATAATTACATTTCTTTATTATCAGAATGGTTACTAAACATCATAACTTAATATTAAGAATTGTACCACATCACTATGTCAATAAATGAATGCAGGAGCGAACGAATGACTTATTTTTCTAAATAGCTTTTTTTAGATAATTAATTGTTCGAAGACCCCAATCAATAATTTTGCATTCCAAGTTGACTAGCGAATACAATAACCGTTAATCGAATCCGGTTCGAATAATTTGCTTAAGGCAAGAATTTGTCCCGATCACGTCCACTTTAACCGACCGATTATAATCGATTAAGAAATCGATTTCTTTCCAAAGAAAAAGATATTTTTGGGTCATTTCTCCTGGCGGGATATAGCCAACGCTAGTTGTAATTCGGCATCTTCTTGATTCCTCCTGGCCTCAGCCTCGGCCTCTAATCGTTTAGACTCAGCCGCGGCCCACGCCCACTGTTGCTCCTCCGTGGGCAAAAACTCAGTACTTTTCGCCTCTGTAGGTTTCTTTTTTTCCTTGTTATGCCTCGACCTGCCTATACCCCCGATGGTGTGTACCAAAGATTTCGCATATTTCACTGGTTTAGGCGATTTCTCCTTTTTACTGGGCAACGTGCTCGTGGGCCAGGTTTCATTTAGATTTTTATTTGTATTAGAATTAGCGTTTGCATTTGCGTTGGTATCCCAGTCGGTAGCCCAATTGTCAGTTTTATTAGCCCAATTGTCTGTTTTCCAGTCGCTAGTAGAGGTCTTGCTAGAGTTGGCCCAGGCATCTTGGCTAGGTTTGTTCCAAGCGTCCTCCATAGCCCAGTTATCGGTGGGCCAAGCAGTCCACGTTTCATTATTATTGGATTTTGCCGCAAAGGGGTCATATGGGAGGGGTGGTGCTGATACTCTCCCACTCTGTTTCTCAGGCTTCGGGAAACTTCCGTTGAGTGCTGATGCGTTGAAAAAGTCATCCGTTTCGAATCCTGCGACAGATGTAGGTCGGGCAAAGGGGTCGATTTTTTTGGGGTCATCCGCAAATGGGTCCTCTATATTAAATGGATCCTCGTATCTGTAGTCCTTGAAGGGGTCCTCAGGGAAGTCGAGGGCAGGTTTTTTCTGGGCGAACAGAGACTCGGTGAGTGGGGATGTGTAGGGATGACAGGAGGATGGGGAAGGGATATTTGGGGGTATATTCTCGCCCGCCGTATCCGCTTAGCGCTGCAATGTGGGACAAGCGCGAGCGTGTTAGCTTTATGTTAGTGGTATGTGAGAAAATGATATGAATACAAATACAGGACGCCAGGTGTTAGCCATTTTTTTTTATTTTATTTATTTAATGTTTTATTTTATTTATATTTAGTATTTTTTTAAACGTGTCTAACATTTTTTAATAGTTTTTAATTATTCTTTTGTATTATACTGGCTGGCGTCATGTGACAGAAATACAATAATATTTATAAAAAGAATTATTTACATAGAATTTATTATTGATTAATGAAAATAAAAGTGTAATATTATAAAAAATAAGATAAACTAAATATAAAACAAATAAGGACAGGATTGTCATGCATCTAGCATGTCAAGCTAATTTACTATGAACTAAAACAGGCCAAAAATAATATTTATAAAAAAAAAAGCATTTTTTTAAAAAAGACTAAGGGATTAAATTCTTTACTGTACAAATACATTATATTACGTATGATTAAAAAATAAGATATTTCTGTAAATCATAGAAATGAAGTTTTGAATGAAGACACTTATTATTACTCATTATATTATTAAACCTAATCTTAATTTTTTTCTACATAGATTTTTTTTTAATTAACAAATTTTAATGCATGCTCTAATTTCATTAATTTATATGCATGTCTGTCTATCATTGAGAACTATATGAACAAATATAAAAAAATGATCATGAAATAAGAATTCTAAATAAACTAAAATAGCAATACAAATAGGTGATAAGCTAGTAGTAAGCATGCAAATAAGTAAATAAATAAATGAAATGTGAATAAAAATAATGAATAAATGCAAATAAAACGCTCGTCCCAAAAAAGCGCTAAGCGAAGCGGAACAAAATGGCGGTATATAAATGAACTAAAATTCAAACTATTTTTAGTATTTAACTACAAGTTCAAATTTTAGTTCTTTAAACATTAAAGGCATTTTTAATTAAAAAATATATTTTTTAAATAAAAAAAAACCCTTAAAGCTCTATGTGCACAAAACATACGAGAATGGCATAATGCGCAACAGAGAAAGTAAAAAACATTATTAAAAAAATGCACGTCAAAATTACTAAAAAGAAAATTAAAACAAAATGGCCGCAATATTATCAAAACCAAAAAAAAAAAAACAAAATGCCATTCTCCTATAGACGTGCGTTCTACAGATAAAAAAATAAATTTACATACATTGATTATTTTTTACTTTCTCTGCAGCGTTGAAAAAAAAATAGAATAAAAATAAAAAAAATCATAGCACTAAATTACCAAAATCACTTGAAACATGCCGGTTTAAATAGGGTGTGGAGGAATAAACGGCTAAAGTAACCAACAAAAAATCTGAAAATAATCTATTTTAAGCCCAAAAAATATTTCAAAAGTAAAAAATAATACTTATAAATCTATATAAAATAGAATTCAATTTATAATTTAATAATGCATATAATTGTTACAACAAATTGGCAATCTGTATAATCCTGTATATATTATATATTACCTAGGCGTTAGGTCTAAATGCCTAGGTAATGCATAATATATGAAATATTATTTATTTTTTATATTCTATATAATACCGAATGCGGCAATATATGTAAAAGACGAGAGCAAGGAAGGCAGATTTTTATTAGTAATTACGTACTAACATCACCGCAGCTACATGGTTCAAGGTTATTAGGTGCAGGTTACGTTAGAAACTTTTTATCTTAAAATAACTAGCCTAACTTACACTTGAAAACCAAATATAGACCAAGATCTATTTATATTTTACACATTGCCATTTGTACCATTCTACAGATTGCCGGTAACATAATAAATAAAATCCATATCAGTTTATTCTTGTAAGTAATATTTAATTCCTGTATATATAAATGTGGTTTAATATCCCTTTATTTTTTTTATTTTTTATTAGTTTAAAAAAATAAAGAGATAAACCTAGTGTTCACCAGTATAGACTGTTGGGCATAACTAAACGCTAATCACCGAGTGGGAATCGAACACACAATCAGCGCGTGTACCATCAAGATATAGTTTAATATTTCTGTAAAATATTATTATATTACCGATAACATATACATCTAAATAAATAAAAGAAACCCAACTCAAAAAAAAAATAAGAGATCAGCATAAAAACTTACAATTGACTTTTTATAACAATATTTATAAAAATTGCCTTATTTTACACAAACATCATATTAATTTAGAGTTAAAGCTCTCGACTGCAGACGCTACGGTTGTGGTTGTGGTATATTTAACAATACTAAAATTATTCCTCCGATATCGAATCCTATAAAAAAAATTTTAGGAAGCTAACCATACCCACTGATTGGGTTAGGTAACTTTTATTTCCTCTAAAAACTTTAATTTTATCCTATTGTCACTCTATGTGTTGGCATGGGGCGTGGATAGGTAAGTTTCAAGACAAAAATTGAGTCAGGTAACTTTTATGCCTTATAAATATCATCTCAAGGTTACCTTATTTGGAAGCATGGGGCGAGGGGGCGCCGGGCGTGGGGGCGGCGTTTTGTGCCTCTTGCCAGCTGCAGTGGGGCCACTGGAGCCTGTAGGGCCAGTGGGGCCAGCGGGACCAGTAGGGCCAGTGGGACCAGTGGGATTATTCACAGAGTTCCTTGTGGGCGCGTGGAGTACTGCGAACGGGTCCGAGTCCCAGGCCGGCTGGAAATTAGTTACTTTTAAATATATATTTATATAATCTGGCAACAAATGGTACTGTAATAGAAATATGTGATATATATAAAATTTTATATACATAAATTTATGAGTAAATAAATTTATTTTAAATGAAACTATGTAACCGGATTAATCGCGTACGGTCGGACGGTACCGGTACGTTTAGAAACCCGATGTTTCGAAGCAGTCCGCGGTCACGTGCGGAGGTACACTGTCAGTTAACATCATTATTATATCAAACTACCGCCAACAATTTCTTAAGTGCCTCGCGTGTTTTCCTCGATTCTGGCAGAATGTGTTGACTGTATCTTGCCATCTATTGTGGTGGATTTGAGACTTCTAAGTTTTTATGTGTAGAAAGTGGTATTAGGTAGAAGACAATTTAAAAATGTGTGTATTTTCGATTTATTTAAGCTTACATCATTAGCGGGCTTCTGCGCATTATCGGTTGGGGCAAAGGCGTCGCCTGCGAAAGGGTCCGAATTCGAAAATGCATCGCCACTGAATGCATCCTGCAACATAAAAAATAAATTCATAACAATATTTAAATATATTAAGGTCGAGGCGCAGGGGCACAAGCGTGCAACTGTAAACTTGCCAGGTTGTAGGTTCAATTTCTACTTGAGGAAATTATATATTTAATACTTTCATTTCCTGGTAAAGAAGCGCGGCGTCAAATTTCGCCAATCAACACACAACGCTTCTAAAATTCAGCGAAAAAAGGGGAAAAGGGTGTCTTAACACTAGGTTCCCAGATTGTCTCTGCCTAACTTGTTATGAGCGGGATAAAACGTGAAGCTAAAAAAATTGAGGCCAGCGCCTCACAGCACAACAGTTTCTGAATGTAAACACGATGATTGTGGATTCGATGCTCACTCGGAAAATGGGAAAAGGAAAAATATTGGGGTACACCCTGCATAAATCTATTAATTACACACAAAATTTCGTCCAAATTGACATAACCGTTTAGAAGAGGTAGAATGACAAACACACAAATAAAGGCAAAACTAACCTTCACAGAGTTATTAGTAGGCGCGAACGGATCGTGAGGAGTCGACGAGAAAGCATTATCCTTGAAGGGATCCGATGCGAAAGCCGTTGAACCGTTCATTGTACCAAATTCGTTTGTGGCGAACGATTCATCTTCCTGGAAAGTAAAATAATAAAATTATTGTAGAATAGTGGTGGGTATAGCAATAAGGAACCGGCTCCGGCGCAGGTAAAGTGACAACTAAATCTTTGACAGTTATCACTATCATAAACCATAATGCCGTGGAGATGCTATCTCTTCGTGGATATGCGGAGTCAGCTTAGCTGATCGAATCCACGATGAAACGATACATAGAATGGCAGTTAGCTAGGATTTCGAAGTTGACCTTCGAAAATACAATATCAAAGATACTGGAGGAAGGTGACGTAAAAGCATGAGGACCCCCCGGAGCAGCCTCACCACGGCGTCGTGCGGCGTGGAGCCCCGCACGAGGCGCTGCAGGTGCGCCGCCTCGTGCAGCGGCTGCAGCGCCAGCGCCGCCGCGCCGCCCGCCGCCAGCGCCGCCAGCGCCGCCGCCAGCGCCGCCTCGTGCTCCTCCAGGTGGCTGAGCTTGATGTTGGCCTGCAACGTGCGATCAGACTGAGTGTCACGCCCGCCTGCCCCTCACCCCCTCACCCCCTCCCCCTCACCCGCCGCCTGCGCTCACCTGGCTCACGGCGAGCACGGTGCGGCTGAGCGCGGCGGTGACGGCGTCGGCCTCTTGGCGCGCGAGGTCGGCCTGCCTCTGGAGGTCGAGCTCGCGGTCGCGCGCGGAGGCGGCGGCCGAGCGGCGCGCGCCCACCTCCGCCTCCGTCTCCGCCGCGGCCGCCTCTTGAGCCGTCACTTGGGAACGAAGCTTCTCAACCTAAGAGGTTCATTAAAAATGTTACTGCATATTCCACATCCACTCATGTAATCTCACATTTACACATGAAGACATGTGATCTAACGTCCACACATGAGGTTACACATCCACACATCTGATCTTTATCTATCTCTGTTTTTATCTTCTCCACTTTAAATAAAAGCACAGTTTTAACTACTCTGTAAAAGCCTAATATAATTAAA
>DWLH01001671.1:0-12278 GCA_018249795.1 Heliconius telesiphe telesiphe | reverse complement strand
AATGGTTCCTTCTTCTTTAACATTACACAGAGTAAACAATCTTGTCATTCATTATACATTTTCAATATTTAACATCCATATTTTACCTATGTGCAACGGTTTGTACAATTTTATCGTTGTTTTTCTCATTTGGACTTCTAAGATCTCTTGAGGGAACATCAAAAAGAGTTTGACTCTCTTTTTCCAAAAGGTTTCGATAGCGAAGTACAGCGGTCACAAGTTCTTTTGCCCCCATTAATTGTTCTCTTTTATCTTCTGGCCACTGTTGCTCTAAAACGCTACTTACAATTTTTGTAATAACATATTATTTTTCATAATAAAATAATATTAAATGTAAAAAAAGAAGTACCGCAGAATAAAAGCTCTAGGTAGTCTTTTTGGTAAAACGGAATTGGGCTTGATGGGTTTAGGTTTGAATCTTTTATAAGGACGCATCCAATGATAAAATCCTTTTCCAGTATCTATTTCCAAATCTTTATACGTCATATGTTTCGGTTTATCACATAATTTTGATTCCATCAACCATTTCTAAAATAAAAAAAAAACTTTCTGCTATAGATTTATAATACATTGTTGACTTTTCCTTCAATTCTTGGTTCTTTAATTTAGATAAATACCTACAGTTAATACAAAAATACTAACTTCTGTTTCCGTAATATCAATGGGCGCCAAAACGGACCAAAGGCTTCGATAATCTCCTAATGTGTGGAATTCATTTATAGAACACCATGTACGCAGTTGACACTCTTGTTTACATTTTTCAACAAGTGCCCGATGTATCAGCTCCGAACAAGATAATTCGCTGTATTAGACTCATATTTATAAATCGCACCAAGTCTAAGATCGATCTTGAGATGCCGTTATCATTCATAGACCTCTCAAGATCGATTTCAAACTTAAAAGCCGTTTATAAATGCGGGCCTTAGACAAAATTTTTATACCTGAAAGGTTTATATCTTAATTTTAAATATTTTTTGATATCTTACCGAGTCAGCACAAAAAATTTCAGAGAATTTGCCAGTAACATTTCTTTACACATTGTATGTGATGTTTTACAGCTAGATACACTTTTGTAACTTTCTAAATGTTCGTTTTCAGGTAAAAGAGTTGAAGGTTCTGAAGTTTTAGACCCATTGCAATGAAAGGAGTTGTCAGAATCTTGAAGAATGTCAATATTGCCATCTTTGTCAACAATAACACATTTACCAACTGCATCTGACATCTTTAACCAGTGCATTTTGTTATCACTGGTGTTATCAACTTCAGAACAAATCTTTACTTCACAATTGTTACGAGAGTCACACTCAGTACAAGTTGTGTGGTTTAAATTTAAGTTTTGCCCATTAAAAGTAGCTGTTGTAACGTTATTTAAGATGAATTCATAATTATTATAACTATCTATAATCACACGGGTGTCGTTTGGCGATTCGATGCATATTGTGTCATTATATTTATTAATGGTAACAGTGGTAAAGTTGAAATGTTCTATTGAATATATTAAATAGACCGAAACGTAGCCATCTTTCCTACTTCCCGTAGAATTTGTTTCGACTAAGCTTTTGGTATTAATTATCCGGGAGCCTCTCCTATACAACGACGAAAAACTTTTAGGAGATTCAGACCCTTTAGGCTGCAGTGTATCATTTTCTATTTTCGCTTCAAACATAGACAAATACTCTATTTCTTCTTCAGTCCATTCAGGAAATATGTCAGCTTCTTCAATTATATAACTTGTTGTAATTCTTGTATTGTTGGGAAATGTTACAACTAGCACGCCATCTTTATTCAACAGAACATTTGTTCCGTCCATCCGTCTTGAAAATATTTCTCCTAAACAATAATCAGTTGCGGTTTTAATAAGTACTTTTTCAGTATTTATTTTTTCATTATTTATCCATTTTTCTTTTAATCCATTATTTTCTATTATTTCGAATTCTTCTATGTATAATTCATATTCTTTTGTTTTCAATAAGTTTTCATCATCTTCGATATTTTTTTTAGGTGACTTAGGAGTTTTTATTGCTTTTTCTTTTTTTTTATCTTTCTCTGTACCCTTTTTACTTTTATCCGAACTTGTTATGCTATGCGCTTCTTCAGAAGCTGCTTCATTAATAATTCTTTTTTCATATTTAGTTATCCTATAATACGTTCCATCTGGTTTTAGTATTTGTATATCACCATTTTCATCAAAAATGATAACTACACCATTCAAGCTTATACAACGCATGTCCTCATTAAGGTTATCTAACTTTGAAAGGTAATGTTGCTTAATGTGAGAAATTTTCTGTGAATTATTTTCATAAACGCTTTCGGTGACAAGCCCAGTCGGCCACGTAAGGACTAAAGAATAGAAATGTAAGCCACATTCAAGAACTTGTGTATCTGATTTAATTATATCAGGGGACAAATTCTTGTCATTTAAGCTTTTGGGTACTGTTTCGTCGTCATTTAAGCCTATGGGAATTGCATATAATTGCTTTTTTATATATATTATTAAGTCATCTTTGGTTTCGATTCTAAATGATTCACATAAATCAGATGTGTTAGAAGCGGCAATTTCTCCCAATGCTTTATGCATCCAAAATTTGATTAGATTATTGTTCGTAACATTAAGTGTTACGTATTCTAGATTCATTGGAATCAATAAAGAGTATAATGTAGAAATGCGAGTGCCATCTTCAGAGTAAAAAGATGAATCTTTGCCAAAAAATTCCACTCTTCTGTCACTTAAGTCATAAGCAGAAAATGGCTTTTTCGAAATTTCTGTTTTTTCTTCCACCACAGAACAAAGTGACTTGGTTTTCTTGACATTTTTTGAATCTAAGTTGACTTTAGATATAGGTGTTTTTGATCTATTGGACGACACTATTTTCGAAACAGATGTTTCTGAAGTATCATCTTTTATTTCTTTCATTTGGTTATATTTTAGAGATCCTTCCATAAGCAATTCATATTCCACATCTGTATTTTCTATACAAGACTTCTCTAGTTCTTGATTTTTTGACTCTTTTTCGCCTAATTGTGTTTTCATTTTTATATTTTCATCATAGATCATTTCCTCCTTTTTTATCCAATCATAATGTTCTTCTAAAACAAAATCGAAAAAGTCTTGTAAGCATAAATAAGTAGGAAGATGGCAGCGCCACTCTTCCCTAGCCATTCCATTATTGTCATGGTTATTATAAAACATCAAAATAAAGCAGTCAGTAACTTCACAGTATTTATAATCGACACAGTTAAATTGATTAAATGCGTTAAGCATAACTTGTAAGGCGTTAATGCCTGTAAAATCTTCGAAATGTTCAAAATTTTCTATCATATGATTCATAGGTTTTTGATTAGTTATTTCAGATGCCGATGCGAGCTCACTGATATCTGGACATTCGAAAAGATACTTTATTTTAAAATCTTCGTCAGAATCAAGTACTGAGGAATCTATAGACTCCTGCATTTCTAAGCTTATGGAGTGCAAGGAAGACAAGTTTGAATCTCTACATGCATATAAACTACTCTTTATCAAAGGCTCAGCAAGAATACTTCTTTTTAAATATTTTTTTTTGAATTCCTCTTTTGTAGAAGGTAACAAATGTTCTTTTTTCAATGCACTTCTATTATTGTACACCTTTCGGCATGCCAATATATTCATAAGTCTTTTCAGTTCTATCTTTTCTATGTCTAACCTATCGAAGCAAGACACAAGCAAGTTTACATGAAAATTAATTTTAGCTTCTACTTCTTCAAGAGGTTTTTTTCTAGCATGCCATATTTTATTAAAAGGCATACCAGACAGCATGGCATAAACTTCATTATCTAAATGTATATCCTTTAAATGAAATGTTTTGTACTTCAGAAAGTCACCATGATTTATTATAACAGGATCTTTAAAATTTTCATATTCTTGTCCACAAGTTACACGGTATTTATTTTTAAATGATTCAATTTTACCCAAGTTATTCATGAACTCCCTGACAAGTTCTTCTGATTTATATATTTGACGTTGCTCTTCGGGACTTTTGTTTAATGTTGGGCTGGTCATATGAGACGTTGATAATGTACTATTATTATCATTTAATAATGCGCTCTCTTCACATACTGCTAGCAAAATAGCATGTAAAACTGAATATGTGGTAACTGATTCTAACGGAATGTCGTTCACTTTCGGAAGGTAAAAATCTTGATATAAATCGGTTTTATCATCTAATGGTATAGTAATAATATCCATATTATTTAAGTAGTGAATATGTTGTCTAGTTAAATCATGTACGTCGTACATCAAATAACATATTTCATCATATATTTTTTCATCAGATTCTGATAGCTTTTCGTCAGCCCAATATGGTGGTGAAAACACAATAAAAGCTGTATCTTTAAAGTCATCTGCAGTAGTTTTATCAATCCGTAATTGTTGTAAGTCTTTCCAAAAATTCATAGTTTTATCCGTGAGTAATTCAGTTTGACTGTGTCCTCTTTTAGTAGTACGAGATAAACTAGGTGGTATGAATGTGACTGTTGGATCTATACGTATTTGAACTACAGCTGTTAGTGGTATACCAATTTTGATAAGACAACCTGCAAGGTTCGGATCTAAAAATCCCGTCACAGCAACGTATAAGTTAGGGCCATCTTCAGGGAAATCATCTATATAAATTTTATCTCTCCACTCTTCTCCTCTAACACGTAACAGGGTATTATATTTTTTATCATCTTCTAATTCGATAGGTTTCCCGCTTTGTTGTTCTGTTGCTTTCCCCTTTGGTGGTAATGGTGGTGGGTCAGGCTCAGGTATTTTAACCACAACTGTACCTCTTATTTCAGCGGTACTTATCATTGTAACAGATTCTCTTTTCATGCCTTCGCGTACTTCTAATTTTTGCCTTTTAATGTACAAATATTCGTCTTTCATTTTCAAAATTAAGTTCTTGATAACAAGAGCCATTATTTCAGGTGGAATATCTATCTTCTCTTTTAAATATCCTTGACCCTCCTCAAATACTCGAAGACTATCATCTTTTACTTTTTTCTCACCTCCCAGTTGATTTATCATGAATATTGTTTCAGTCTTACATATATTCTTAATAACAAATCTACGTTCCTTAGCTGCGTACGTTTCAAATTTATTCAAATATAAACCATCTTGGTCACTTCCGGCCGCTTCTATCATTATTACTTTTACTTTCCACAATTCCTCATCTAAAGGCGCTTCCTCTATACATAATCTCCAATAATTTTCATCATTAGTTAAATCTTTTCCTTTTTTAGGTCCCATATTATTATCTGTTAATAATTGGTCTTCATAATAATAATAATTTAAGTCAATTTTTTTTATTTTATTTAATGGCCTGATTTTGCGATGACAAGCGCAAAATAATTTGCCAGTGTCACATATAGTAGAAAAAACACGAATGATATGAAGCAGTAAAGGAGACAAACTATTCCATACATTTTTGGGCCCAGAATGTAAAGAGATAAAAATGGTATGATTTAATAGATTTAGGTACATCATTCCCTCCCTGAAAGCTATATAAATTCTGGCAATCTGAGAGCTGAGTTATTAGAGATTTGAAAAAAAGCGAGGTTAAGTTCGCAGCACAATTTTTTGAACATCAACTTTTATAAAATTATGTGATTACTGAGTTGTTTAAGCATTAATGTTTATTATTTATAAATAAAACACATTTTAATGAATATTTTATTCTTGTACTATTATTATTAAAATGTCATCTAAGAAGTGTGCAGGTGAAACCATTTTATTTTGGTACCTAGCCCAACTAAGGTACCATATCATGACCACAGCAGCCTACCATTCGTCTTCCTACAATACAATTGCAGTATTTTATAGCAATAGCTTCCCTTCCTCTACGAGAGCTGTCAACTAAAATGTAACAGAAATATGTTTTCCTGCTTATATATCGGGATTATATCACACCTCTAAGTAACCAGGTGGTGGTGGTTTTCATCGTGTAAAGGTCGTCGGACTAGAGTATTGCAGTGTCCAGTGGCTATCCCACAATTCACACAGCGATTCATGTCCATAGCGTAGCGGTCGTTAGATCCAAAAGACAAAGTAGGCAAAGTCAAATCCGTGAAAAACAAAGCAGTGGTCGTTGAAAATATCAAACAAACGGGAAAGCACTCAAAAAGCATCGATCGACACGAACGTAATGAGAGAAGCAAAAAATGCAAAAAATCATTAGACAAGGTGTCATTGTCAATCAGCTGTCACATCTCTCATTTAAAATATTATTGATTTTAATCTATTAAGGATCTAAAATTATTATTTTTTATTTTTCTCCACTTCCAGATTCACAATTAAATTATTATTTGCTATTCTAAAAATAAAAAAGAAATAGTAATTTTTTAGACCACATCTCAACTCTACGTTTTGGCCCATAAGTTTCAGTCTCCTTTGGAAGGATATTATGAACTGATACAGACTGATATAGTAGTGGATGGACTGGATCAAACTCTAAAACAAATAAACAAATGCTATATTAGTAATATACAAGGGTAATTCTACGATAAGAGGATATGAGGAGGAATAAATTAAAGTTTGTTAAATACAAATTTCAATAAATATATTTAAGTATTGTTATTATTTATTTATTTGCAATATTTTTTTAACTTTACTTTTGTCCCACTTATTTTGGATATCTACCCTGGCAAATTTCATTACGCTACTACAAACACAAATATAAAACTATATATTCCAAATAGTGCTCGAGGTCATCTATCGACGTAAAGTTAGCAATGCAAAACACGTGAGACGTTAAGAGCGCCGGTATCTGTTACGCATTGGTACAAAGTAGTGGTTTCGTGAGGTCATTGCGTCTCTCCCCTGGTGAGTCATAAAAGTTATATTATTCATTTAATTTATTTGTATTTACTCTCTCTCGGTCTGAATTAAAAATAATGTAATAGTTAAAGTGTAATACATAATGTACTGAAACATTTCTTAAGTCAATTAAAACAATAAAATTTATCATGAAAACGTCTTTCCCCTGCCAACTGTCTTGCCAGGGGAGAGACTTATTGAGCAGGGGAGATAATGTTAGTGCAAAAAAACTTAGATATAGCATATTTTTTTAGCAATTAACAGTGTAAAATAATTTAAATAATTTTGGTAAATTCTTAAAACTGAAAAATAAAGGAGTTCTCAGTTCATATTGTTATTATATTATCGTCTAATATTATTACAGATCATGGCACCACGGTAAAAGTTAACACGTGAAAAAAAATTATAGAAGAAACGCGAAAAGACTATATGAAAGAATTAAAAGTGATTCTGAAAAAAAATAATTGCAAAAGCAAAAGAAAAGGCATAATATTTAATAAAGAAGGAGAAAGGAATAATAAAGACTATCGCCGAAATTACTCCTATAGAGCAATGGAAGTCACGAAAGATTCGGAAAGCGAAAGAACGCCATCGATGTCAGATATTGATGATCAAACTTTGAATTTTCATACAGTTATAGCTGCAAAACTTAAATCAAACTGAGTTAGAAGACTAAGATATTTAATTAATAAGAACAAGTTGAGACTATAAATAAACTTATACCTAAATTAGCATGTTATTAAAAAAAATATTTCCATTTCTTCGCTCTGGCGTCGAGGCAAAGAGCGACGTAGAGTTCCGCCAGTCAACACTCAATGCCTCCAAAATTCGGCTGAAAGTGGGGAACAGAGTATCTTAACACTAGGTTCCCTCTGCCTACTGTGCTGAGTGCGGGATACAGCGTGAAGCTGATTTGATTTTACAATGCCATGTTAATTTCATGCATTATTGTTAATGCTGAAATAATATAGTCTGCTAATGTTTAATATGATTATTAAAAATAATAGTCGGATTCTATATTATTTACAATGTGTAATTATAGTTAATTTTTATAATTTTGTTACTTTAATTCGTACTACACGTAATATTCCTGAACTTGGTTTCTCTACCCTGCCCATGTATTTACACTGGCGTAGTAAAAAGTAGTAAAGTTTACATAAAGTGACTTGCCCTTGCGTAAATAAATAAATAGGACAAAAATCGTAATATAAGTGTTTAATGAAAAAACGGCAACTTTTCCCTTTGGCCGTATTCTCTATGGACTTAAAACCTCTTATCATAGAATTACCACAAACGAAGATAAATAACTAAAGAAAACCGTATTGAAAATAAGTATGCAATGAAATCTTAACAACTAACTTAATGTCATTATCTACAATAAACTTCACCAACAAGGACTAAAAACTAAAGCTAATAAGCATTTTACTTTTTCAATTATATGGTATCGGACAAAAGTAAAAAATTCAATACCTATTTCATACACTTCCTATTTAATATTATAATTCCAAAAAAATTTCATTATTATTACAAATAATAATAGTTTAAGATTTCTCTTCACATAACATTTGTTTGTAGTTTTTGATACTTTAGCGTAATGTATAAGTTTAATATTTTCAAACACTTTACACATCCAAACCGTACATTATTTTTAAATACCTCATTTTACCATTCAAATTAATCAAGAAATAAGACAGTGGAATTTCAGAAAATTAAGAGAGAGAATCTAACCGTTTTCTAGTTTATATATTTATTTATAAATACATACTATATTTTGTAGTAAGTTTTGGTTATATAAACTATAATTAAACCACTTTGAAAGGATTATTAGATTAAAATAATATTTATATAACAAATTTTATTAAGATAATTAAAACATTATTTAAACTACATTTGTAACATTCAATATATGCTATAAATCTGGTAGAAGTTTTTCAATCCAGTCTTTAATTATGTTTAGGCCTTTTTTATTAATAGAATGTCCTAATCTCTCCATAATGTGAAACTCTCCTTGTACACCTAGAGCTTTAAGTTCATTCAATGTTTCACGACCCCATTCCATATGCACAAGATCATCATTATCACCGTGGATTTGAAGAAGAGGCACTAAAAGAAATTAAACTAGGTCAAACTTATATGTACCATAAAGTAATTTAATTATAACCAGTTAATTATGAAGATCAATATCTTACCACTAGTACTAGTTTCTTGAAGCTGTCTATAAACAATAGAATTGTCATTTAGAAAAGAACTGAATGCAAATACTCCTGCTAAGTTTGGTTCCCATCGAAATGCAGTATGAAGAGCTAAGGCTCCGCCCATTGAGAAACCACCTAAATTAGTAAAATTTATATAATTAAAAGAAGTATTTTTAGAATAGCAGCACAATATCTGATTGTAAATTTAATTAATGTTATCAAAGAAAACATATAAGAAAATTATTTTCATGTCCCTGCTCTGGCAAGACAAAGCGAGTCATTGAGTTCTGCCACTCAACATACAGTGTCTTGAATTTAAGTAAAGAGTGGATATTAAAGCATCTTGACCCCATGTTTTAACTGCAAAACCTAAATTCATATGAAATTTATCATAATTCCAAATTTAGTGACAAAAGCTTTGTGTCTTACCAACAATAATTCTATTACTGGGAATGCCAGCATCATTTTCATTTTTAATTAGTTGCTTGATATGTACTTCAATTTTTGCCAATGATTCTTGTACCTCTGGTGCTTTTTTATTTATGTCAATACGATCAAACCAAACATTGCTCATTAAACCACCTGCAGGAGTATATGGCTGTAATGGAGCCGTTGGATATAAGATTTTTATGTGAGGAAATGTAAAGTTTTTTGACATTATGTGTACCCATTCTTTCATATGATCACCAGCGGCACCTACAATTTTAATTCTTTTTTAAATACATATTTTAAAATAAAAGAGACATGTATACAAAACATGTAATTATTATAATTCTTTGATAAAATAATGAATTAGAATGTTTAAAGTTATTTGAAATACCTGAACCATGAAAGAAAATAACAGTGGCAGTGTGCTTTGCTCCAGCATGCTTAGTAAAGTGCAAGGCGCCTAATTTAGACATACTTGAATTATTAATATGATTATGAGTTTTGGACTAATTGAGAAATATATTTTATAAGTTTACAAAGAAATTTGACGTTGAAGCAAATATTAAACAGTAAATAATTATATAAAGTACTCTAATTGAGATTATCAATATTACTAAAAATAGAAACTAAGTGGATTTGTTAATAGAGATAGAACAAATAGGTTATAATTTCATCAGATGTATTTATGTAATCGTTTATCTTTGTCACAATATGTCGTTTATATTTACAATTTACATTTTACATTTACACTGAATAGTCCATACATCATATTTCATAGTTTTGCACAGATTACATTTCCATGCTCATTAAAGATAATAATATTTAGAAAAATATAATATTTATATAGTAGAAAAAGAAAATATGATAAATTTTATTCCAAACTGTTTCTTTTTTCATTAATTTTAAACTATACTTTGGTGCCTAAATATCAATCATACGTGGAGCGACTGACTGCCGATAAAAACATTATTCTTTACATTTCTCAATGTTAATATTATTATGATATATAATGTATCATAATTCAATGCATCTATAATTTTCATTATCTATACTTATAATAAATCTGTAGAAAAGTCGTTTCTGTCAGGGCTTGAAATAACGTTAAAACTTATCGGTATCGTTACTCAAGGTATCGTTACTTGATAAATATCGATAAATATTTACCTTTATATTTAGATACTTTTAACGTTAACGTTTAAAGCACAGGTATCATTAAATCTATGGTATCGCTAGGTATCGTTAAAATGGTATCGTTAAGAGCTAGTTTCGTTACCGTCGCTCTCGTCTAATCACAAAAATATGTATGTAAGACTGCGTCGACGCTAGGTGTTTGTTTGTGTATGTGTGCGTGTGTGCGTACTACTATTACCGTGATCTCTTTGCTATTTCGAGTTATTGTTCTTGTTGAATATACATCCATACATATGAAAATAATTAAGCGTCTGTGATTTCAAAATCATTTTATATTATACAGTTACTTACATACTACTAAAATAATTCATCATCAATTTGTTTCCAAAATAAAATTAAATAATATTATATAAATATTTCGATAATTCAAGCGGGAGCTGTTAGTAATAATAATAATATTCATAAGCTAGAAGAGTATTTACTTTATAGTGGTTATTCATTTTATGGAAAGGTATAGAAATAAACTGCCTCGCTAGTGAAGTGGTTGAAGCGATTCCCAAGCAAGGGATCTTGCGTTCGATTCCCGAGTCGGGCAAAGTATTATTAATATTTATCGGTTTTCGAAAATTCTCAATAGTATCAATAAAAAAGCGCGAGTGTCAGAATAAATAAATCAACGACAATTTTAAATACAAAAAATATTTTAGAATTTACATATACATAGATATAATGAGGCCAGAACCGCAAAAATCGTGACGCAGAAGGACAAGCGGGTTATTATAAATGCGAGACAGGTTGTGGGTTCGATTCCCATTCGGGGAAATAGAATATGATTGTGTATTTTTGTGAAAATATATAAAGTTTGTGTGATTCCTCAATAGAAAATATCATTTTGTATTGTATCATAAGCTTTATTGCTTATATATAGGTATCCAGTAGTATATATATATATATATATATTTATCTTACATATTTTATTTTTTTTACATTTTTAATATTTTTTCGTCGATAAGACTATCATTTATACTGTTTTTTTATTTGACAAAATAATTTATTGGCTGTAAGAATGTTCATTGTTATTTAAAAGATATTCTTATTTATATTCTAAACTTAAGAAACAAGAAACTGCTTAAAATATGCTTTCTTCGCATGCGTTGTAATTACTATATTATTTTAAAAAAATATATAAATATTTAATATTTTTTATTTGAGGCCAGTCGTGGCGCAGACTGTTGTGGGTTCATCCTCCTCGAGGAGATGAAATATTTACTTAAATTTATATTTCCATTTCTTCACTCTGGTATCGAGGCTATGCGCGGCGTTGAGTTGAGTTTGCCACTCAACACGCAACACGCAATGTCGGGACCTATAAGTTAAAAAGTTTATTCTTCAATCCATAAAATCTTTATCAGGAACCCCATATAATTTACAGAGGTCTCCACTGTTAATCCTAATAAACTATTGGGCTTGTTTATTTTCTTTTGAGTTTTATGCAGTCGGGGTTTTTGTTTTTTCAAATATTTTTTTTATTTTAAAACTTACTCATTGTATTATTTTTATTAGTACCTATTATGTTAATGATAATCACGATATCCCTTTTTGAAATCTTTGTTTTTTTTACCCGTCAATATGAGTAATTAAATGGCTAAAAGCAAAGACTTATTTCAATAAGAATTCGATAAAAAAAATGT
>DWLH01001670.1:0-12286 GCA_018249795.1 Heliconius telesiphe telesiphe | reverse complement strand
TGTATTGAATGTGTCCCTTCTTTATACATAGCTAGTAAGATAGTAAAAGACCTAATAATAAAAATAAAAAAAGCGTGTAAGGACAAAGTCACATTTATCATGTATACAAACTTTTTAAAGCTTATTAGTTTATAAAGAGTTTGAACCTAGTCCACTTCGTTCCCCACGCACCGCCCAATTTTCGAGATATTGCGCGTTAAGTAGCGGAACTCAACACCGCGCATTATCTTCTTACTAGTGTAAAAAAAACATTCTCCTAGTGGGAATCGAACCTACAGCCATCACGTTTACAGTCACACGCTGTGGTCTTTCATTAATTATAAATGTCAGTTTACTGATTGCCCGATATGTACACAAATTTTTTAAAGCTTATTCATTCTGAAACAGCTTAAATATGATAAAGTTTTATATAACTTTGATAAAAGAGAAGACTTTTAAAGGACAAATTTCTGTCTATTTTTAACAGCCACGTGCAATAAGAATATAGAATAATCTGTATATGTACATATATTGGATGTAACATTTTATTATTTTAGATATTGGACCTAAGAACGATTTTTGTGGGTTCGGTTCCCTCTCACGGTATCGCTTTTAAACAATATCTGTTATTAAGCAATGTCGATTTTTTCGAACAGGAGGTTAAAGGTAGGGTAGGGAAGAGGGTACTCTGTCCCTGAAAAATTTGCAAGCACGTTAAAAAAATCAGACTGGAGATATTTAGATTCGAACCTGGATCTTCTGGCTTCGGGCTTCATGTGGATATCTGTATGTCTGCAGTATCTTAGCTCCCAAACAATTGAAACGATTTTGGTTTAGTATTTTTGTTTTGAAACGTGACTTAACCGAGAGTGCTTTTAACTATGAATCAAGAAGATTTTTTTTAAGCCGGTTTAAGAATATAAACTTTTTCTACTGATTGAAGCCAGTCATGGCGCAGGGGTGCAAAGCGTGACTGTAAAATCGACTGGTTGTGGGTTCGATCCCCACTCGAAAAAATTAAATATTATTTAAATTTATAGTTTCATTTCTGCGCTCTGGTGTCGAGAAAAAAGCGCAGTGTTGAGTTACGACACTCAACACGCAATGCCTTCAGGACTCGGCGGAAAGTAGAGAACGGAGTGTCTAAACACTAGGTTACCTCCGCCTACCCTGCTGTGTGCGGGATATAGCGTGAAGCTGATTTAATTTAATTTTGATTCTAGTGTTTGTTTGAGTCTCTTAAGGGCTAGGTTTAGACTTTTTTATAGCATCACACTATAAAAAAATCAGTGTCTAAACCTATCCCTTCGGCAGAGGGAACTGAAAAGAGGTGTTAGTACATTGTGTTCCATTCGCACCACTCAATTTTCAAGACATTGCTTGTTTAGTAGCGGAATCAACGCCGCGTTTTGTCTTGTTACCAGCGCGAAGGAAATGAAAATAATTCATTCCTCCGTCTAAGAATCGAATCCGCAACCATCGCGTTTACAGACAGGTGCTATATTACCGATAGCCTTAAAATACATAAAATTCAGTAAAAAATAAAATATTAAAATTTTAATTTTGAAAAGGGCACTTGACGGATGTATTAGCAGGATTCCACACTGGTGTAGGTATGTACCACGTATGATTGAGGACAATTTTTTTCCAGCATTTTGACTCTGTCAAAAGGAAATGCTCAAGTGGCTGAACTCGCACAAACGCTCTAGGACCCTTGCGTTGAGGGTATATAAGCTCACCACTTAGTTGTCAGTTTAATAAAGTCGGGAATATGTGGATTTTTTAAGTAAAATGTTAAATAAAATTAGTGTTGCCAGTAGTGGCGCAGGGGCACAAGCGTGTGACTGTAAACGAGGCAGGTTGTGAGTTCCATTTCCACTCGATGAAATGAAATATTTACCGTTTTCATTTCTTCGTCATTTTTTTTTTATTTCTTCGTTCTGGTGTCGAGGCAAAACGTGGCGCTTAGTCCCGACACTTGACCCAAATGCCTTCGTAATTCGGTGGAAAGTGGTGAACGGAAGTGTCTTAATGTGAACGGAGTTTCTTAGCACTAGGTTCCCAGGCTCCTTCTGCCTACACTGCTATGTATTGTGGATGTGGATACAGCGTAAAGCTATAAAAAAAGTTGCTCAATTAGGTAGAGATTGGGAAATTCGAAAGAATAAGATAGGTATAAAGCATCACTGATAGGTATCGCTAGCATCCTGGCGATACCTATCGGTTCTTTTTTTATTTATTTTTTATTTTCACGCCGATTTCCACATACAACAGGACAGGCAAAGAGAACCAAGTCTTAAGTTTAATTTTCGAGAAATTGCGGCGTTGAGTCTTGTACCCAACAGCGAGTTTTGTTTCGGTGTCAGGGCGTGCAAATGAAAGTAATGTATTCTTCTGTGTGGGAATCGAACACAACTGTCGCGGTGCCACTGCGCCACAACGGCTTTTGCCTAACGTTTGTTACCACAAATGGCAAAAGTATTTTTTAATTCGAATCGTTTCCTGAGGTTAGTGCGTTCAACGAAATAAACGTCAATTTGTGGTTATATTTTTCTGTGTGAACAGTTTGGACGTAAACAAGCAACATTAGAAACAATATATTTACAGTTTCGAACGTAACTCAACTGAGTTACGTTGAAAAATCCTGATAGGTAACTAAATTACTGAAAAACCTATCAGGTTTTTTAGTAGTTTTGAATTTTGATTGTTCATTTTGCGTGAAACGATTTTTTAACAGTTTTCTGTACAAATACTGCTCTCTATTGACGGCACGGCGTCAGACGGCCTCATCTTAATGCGGTTTTCACTAATAGATGAATTGGTTAATATGTATACTAATATATGTTTATTATCTGTTCTGTTTCTTATTAAATAACTTTAAGGCGTGCCACTTGAGCACATGTATCTTCACCAATTAGCCAATATTACGTAAAATGGAGAAGACTCGATGAAGATCGATCAGTTAAATGCAATGGAAGTAATAAATTGAAAGATTGAACTATCATCATATCTTAAAAAAATCAAATGTGATACCGTAATATACGGGATATAGCGTGTATATACCTAAAAATATAAAATACAGTATATCACAATTATGATACATTTTTAATATCATGCAAACCCGCTTTTACTGTGATCTATTTTTTTTACGTTTGAGAATCGTTCTCAAAAGTAACAAACATACAGACAAAGGATGTCTCAATAACAAAAAAAACCATGCATAATGTAGCAGCGGTTGTAGCCTGTTGTTCTCGTTTTGCGTATAAGAATCTACCCTATTTTGAGAGGTAAAGGTTCAATTTTGAATGACACCGCTCACTATGATTCGTCTGTATGCAAATTCGTAGGCAGTGGGAAATCATAAAAATTGTTTTTTCTTTTTTTTTTTATATCGAAAATTACCGTTTTGTAGATAATATTGGCGTCTACTTGTGCTGTAGGGATTTTTTAGCTTCACGCTGTATCCCGCACAGCAGGTTAAGGGCCAAATTCTTGACGCTCTGCGTGTTGAGTGGATTGCCTAGCCACTAAAGCGAGAAAATAGTACATTTTTCATTTCCTCGAGTGGAAATCGAACCCACAACTGTCTCTTTTATAGTCTACTGGCTTCACTATAGCTATATATTGTAAATAAATGAAATTTAGTGGTGCTATCACGGCTTGCTTATGCAGTATCTGACTCAATCATATATATTTTGTGTCACGCTAGACAACATTCTCATATAAGCTTCCTAGATATCTCTCCTGCTATCTGTCGGTGGTCTTGAAAAGCGGCAATTGAATAAGAAAGTCATTAATCTCTAAATATTTTTTTGAAATCGTATTAATATTTAAATGTAGTGGAACTTAAACCCACGTCCATCGAAATCAAGTTTTTAAAATATTTTTCTTTGTTTAATGAAACACGTTCAAAAACAGTTAACGGTTAAGAATTTGATGTACACTTGACGAAATGAATAAAAATATTTTCATATTTTCGCTCTGGTGACGCGGCAAACGGTGACATGACGGAAATGTCTTAATGGGATCAGAATATCTTAACAATAAATTCCCTAGTTCCCTCTCTAATATGCTATGTGCGGGATACAGTATAAAAAAAATTGTTAGCACTGACATAAAATATCATTTCAAATTTCTAAATAAATTTTCTTATTTTAATTTTATCCAACCGAAGATTTTAATACCAAACCACTTTGCACATCAAAAGTAAAATCTTGATACAAAACCAAACGAGAGCTACAATATATTATGCTGAAACGCCATCGAGTTGATCAGCATATTCCCCGACCTCGCTTCAAGTTGCGTATGTTTAATTTGCATAAATGTTTCAGCTTGGGGAAAAGATGCTTCAAATATTTGTTGTGATTTCAAAATTGATATTTTTTCTATAAAAAAAAATATAAATCAGCTTCACACTCTTTCTCGGTAAGCAGGGTAGGTATAGGGAACTAAGCATAGTGTTAAAACACTCCCTTTTGTACTTCAATTTGAGAGACGTGTTGGGTAGCGGAACTTAACGTCATAATTTGTCCTTGTAATATTTAAAAAGGAAGTTTTTGTTTATTTTTGATTTTGGAGAATTAGATGTAACGTGATTTGCCGTTAACTCCGAGTTGATCGAAATCAGAAGCGTCGCGTTTGCAGACCACGTCTACAATGTCTTAAATGCACTTTTTACACTTTATACACATCGTAGCAGGGTAGGCAGAGTGTATATTTTAATTTCTTCGCTCTGGTGACGTGACAAAGCGCGGTGTCGAGTACCGCCACTTCTCACGCTGAATTCAACGGGAAGTGGCGAAAAGAAGTGTCTTAATAGGAAACGGAGTGTCTTAACACTAGGTTGCCAGGTTCTCTCTGCCTATTTTGCCATGTGCGAGCTATAGCGTGATAGCGTGAAGTTAAAAAAAATGCATCGTTATATGAAATTAAAGAGATAAGCATATCTATTACATTATATTCAAATATTCACCATTAGTACGGTCGTTAATATTAATATACGTGACCCCTTGTGAAGGCAGACATATTAACATATAACAGGCGAATAACTTCACGCATCTTTCGTATTATATATATTTTTCATTTTTTTTCAGCTCCACATCGTATCCCACACATTGATATTTCTGGGATACGATGTGGAGCTACAGGGTAGGCAGAGGGAACCTGAGAACATTCCGTTCCCCACTTTCCGGCGAATTGTGGAGGCGGAACTCAACGCCGCACATTTGCCTAGTTACCAGACCGACAAAATGAAAAATGTAATTCTTTTCGCAACACACAACACTGCACTTATTAAATTGTGGCACTCATTTCCAGGTGGTGAAAGCTGGATGGTGGAGTGATGCTGCAATATGTGGAGGGAGTGGCGCTGGCTCGTGGTCACCTTGAACGCTGTAGCTGCTTTGTCACCTGTTGTTAAAATTGGTATGTGCAAATGAAAAGAGTTAACTAAGACGAGAGTGGCACGGTGCACGTAAGCACGGTGGTTATGGGTCTCGTCTCCCGCAGTATTGAAAATTAAACGGATAGCGGGGAACGGAAGGTTTTAACACCAAGTTCATATTGCCTAACACGCTACATGCGGGATACAGCGTGAAGCTAAAACAATGTTTAAAAAAGTAAAAAAAAATATTTAAAACTATAAAGAACAAACATATTTTTTTCGAGACAGCGTTGTCCTACTACCAGAGCGGTAATAATAAATTCGCTCAAGTTGGAATCGAACACATAACCGTCTTGTTTGCGCCACGATTATTGAGGCTAATTTACAATAATTTTTTAAATTTCTTTTATTTGAACCATTTTTAGGGGCAATCTTCACAGAGGAATCACGAGGCGGTAGCGCAGAACTAGCCTTCAAATACGCTGTATATAGGATTAATAAGGAAAGAAGTTTGCTGCCCGAGAGTACGTTAGTGTACGACATCCAGTACACCACAGCGCGGGACACGTTTAGGACTTACAAAAAAGGTAATTTGGACTCAAATTTATTTATTTGCTAGCTTTTGCTTGCGGCTTCACTTCACTTCATGGTAAAATGGAAGTAACTACTAGTTGTGTATTACACGTGATAAATTCTAAGTGTGGGAGATAACTCTGACCGCAGGTACCATGGGTTACATCGTAACTATTAACGTGATGTATAGCCTTATTCGAAGAATGGAATTTCCTACACAATTTTTTTTTATGAGACCCAGTTATTCCTTAAATTAGCGCGTTCAACCAAACAATCTCTTCATCTTTATAATTGAAGTGTTTGCCACGCTAGTAATGATATTTGTGTTCAAAATATTATAACCTAGACTGCGAAGTCTAATAAGGTTTAAAAAAAAATCGGTGTAGGGAACTGTTGTTTATATTTATAATTTATTTTATGTGTCATGTATATATTTCAATATTGTAATTTATTTATTTATCATTTATATTATTATTATTATTTATTATTTATAAATACATTTAATAGAATTTCTATATTTTATACATGTATTTGTATTTAGTTTATTTATATGAAAGCGCTCGCTGTCGTCGACTGAACCCCTGCACGTTGCATTCAAAAAGGCTAGAGTCTTTGTGGAGACTACAGACTCCTAAACGCCAGAACCATACCGGACCAATACCTAATATCACATCCAGGACTACTCTAACAACTTATTTGGTTGTAAGTGCTTTTCCGTCATTGATTTACACTTTCGGCCTATATGAATTTCCTTTGGGTTGAGCAATGGAGGGGAACCATTTCAAAGATTCGTCGACAAAATGACCCGTGGACTTGACTTTTGCTATCCATATCTAGACTTTTTAGTGTACTCTAAGACACAAGAGGAACATGAAGAACATTTACGCCCGCTCTTCACCCGCATGAAAGACTACGGCGTACTCGTAATACGGCTAAATGCGTCTTTGGTGTTCCAGAAGTCACATTTCAAGGGTATCACATCTCCCGCAAAGGTACAAAACCATTAGATGCAAAAGTCAGCTGAGATACAAGCTCCTCTCAATGCCCTACTGACGGCTCAATCAATGCTTCACATCCCGTTGCTACAGATGGATTCATTACAGGCATTTGTGCACTGTAAGAAGAGTCTTTGCGAGGCTGCACGTCTAGCACACCACGACTCTACTGCTACACTGAGACTGACGCCGTCAGGTCACTGACGCCTCTGACATGGCGATAGGTGGAGCCCTCTAGCAACTCCAATATGGAGCATGGCAGCCTCTAGCATTTTTCTTTCGCAAGTTGAGCCCATTGCAAGTGAAATAACCACCATACGATCGCGAACTCATTGTTATTTAAAAGATCATAAAATATTTTATAAATCCAGTAAGGATAACGTCGTAGAGGCCAAACGTCGCGCAGGGGCACAAAGTGTGACTGTAAAACCGACTGGTTGTGGGTTCGAACTCTTCACTTGAAGAGATGAAATATTTACGTAAATTTATATTTCCATTTCTTCGCTATGGTTTCGAGGCAAAGCGCGGCGTTGAATTTTGCCACTCAACACGCAATGCCTCCAAAATTCGGCAGAAAGTGGGGAACAGAGTGTCTTAACACAAGGTTCCCTCTGCCTACCCTGCTGTGCGCGGAATACAGTGTGAAGCTGATAACGTCGTAGCCGATACTCTGAATCTGACCTCTCTGAGGTACTGACCAGCTCCTAGACAGTAGACGCAGACCTGGCAACCACTCTTGCCGGAGGAATTCACCGACCGGCTTTCGCCATTACCGATATCACAGCTGAAACAGTGGCCAAAGCGTTCATATCCTGCTGGGTATCTTGGTTTGTTGGTACTATCGCCATTTTTACGGACAGAGGTCGGCAGTTCGAATCCGCCCTGTTCGAACAATTGTCTAATTCCATTAGATTCGAACATCGTAGGATAACCGCGTACGACCCACAATACAACGTCTTAGTGGAGCGCTTTCACTGGCAATTGAAAGCAGCCATCGTTTGCCACTGTGACAACAATTGCACCGAATCGCTTTCCCTAGTCCTTCCCGCGCTTCCATTAGAAGCGTTTAAAGAGAATCACAAGCTTCATCCGCAGTGCTGGTAAAAAACATCTCAATAAAATGGCAGTAAGTGGAGATAACAAAAGATTTTAATTTGTTTAATCATTTGAGTTCCGATAGTTCAATTTGTCCGTCATAATATAGTTAATATTTAAACAAAGATTATAAAATAGTTTCACGTTGTTTTTCGCATGTCCGCCACATGTTGGTATGTTGTAGTTGGCAGGAAGAACCTTGTACTAAGCTTCCTTGTTCCCCACTTCAATACTATTCCTATTCCATATCCTATTTGCCTTATTACCAGAGCGAGGAAATGAAAATAATTCATTCCTTCCCCCTCATGAAATCGAACCCACAAACGTCTCGCTTATATTCTAACGTTGTTCCGTTACGCCATGATGGATATTTGCTATAAACTAATATTTTGTTATAAATTTTAAAGTTCAGAAAACTAGCTTAGCCAATATTGTTGATGTTTTCAAACAAAAAATCCATTTGAGAATAAAAAAAAACTATCAAATATAGATTAAAATAATACGGTGCGAGCGCGAAACAGGAAATACCCGGATGTCGAGTGGCGGAAACGCAATATGGCTACCGGAAGTGGCAGACTCGAGGGCACTCTCCAGTTTTTGCTAACTTAAAAAAGCGTAGACTGAGTCATTGAAATTGAGAAGAGGCTAGTGCGATTTACAGCTTACGACACGACACGACACGATTTTGAGATTATTATTTTACATTATTATTTTCTTGTTGCTGTTGGGATATATTTTTGCGTTGTTGATTGTTATTTTTCTTAACCTCTTAATGTAGTGAAATAATTTATAGAAATTAGGTAGTGATTTTAATAGAATTATGAAGAAATATGACTGTGGGTTGGAGGTTAGATAGTTTTGGACAAACATTTGATACATAGAGACATGAAGGTTAAAAAAGGGCCATAACCCAAGTCAATAAATGACGATAATTTTTTTAACAGCTTCACGCAGGTATAAGTAGTATTAAGATACTTATTTAAATATAAGTAACATTCACTCCCTAATTTTAGAGACATTGTATGTCAAGTCAACACCGGGCTTTGTCTTGCTAACAGAGTGAGGAAATGAAAATATTTCACTCTTCTTAATAAGATGATGAAAATTTAAAAAAGTAAAGACTGAAGTATATCAATTTATATTACGAAAATTATAATTGTTTGATTGACTACACTAGTTTTGGAGATATAGTTGATGAGCTGGAAAAATACTTCATCGTAATATATCTTTTGTTGACGTATATTTAAATTCGTGATAATCGTAAATATTATTAAAATGTAAATAAGTTTAACAATCATTTGGTTACATATCAAAAATGCCGTTTAAACGTCGAAAATAAATTTGTATTATTTTATCTTCTTCTATCACTAGTAATAAATTTAAGTTTAATTTTTATTTCTTTTGAGGCAGTAAATTTTGCCCGCATGCAACTATCTTTTCTAAAAGTTATAGTCGTTTTAAGAAATTTTTCAAGTAGCACATAAATGAACTCTGTGGAAGATTAAGACAAATGAAACGATCATCTAATTTCTTTTTGTTTTTAAGTGTATGAGTAATGATACTAACGAACACCTCTTTGTAAGCGAAACATGGAAAACGTTCAAGTTTCATTCGCCTATCATTCAAAGAATGGATGAAGAAAAAAAATATATTGGGCATTTGTTAAGTGGTGGAACTCAACGCCATGCTTTGCCTCGTTACCATAGGGGAGAAATGAAAATATTAAAAACAAAAACAGCTTCACGCTGTATCGCGCGCACAGCAGAGTAGGCAGAGGGAACCTAGTATTAACACACTATGTTCCCCACTTTCCGCCGATTTTTGGGAGCATTGCGCGTTGAGTGGCGGAACTCTACGCCCGCGCTTTGCCTCGACACCAGAGCGAAGAAATGGAAATATAAATTAAAATAAATATTTCATTACTCGAGTGGCGTTTGAACCCACAACCAGTCGATTTTACAGTCACGCTTTGTGCCCTGCACACTTTGTGCGACTGGCCTCTAAAATATTAAATATTTCTTTACCCGAGTGGAAATCAACCCCACAACCTATCGAGTTTACAGTCACATACTTGTACCTCTGCGCCACGACTGCTTCTTCAATTACTAACTTATTTACGGAAAAGTCTCATATAATATAATGATATATATTTTTAGTACGGAATCTCTCTGCCCCTCTATCACTGTTTAGTTTAAAATAACATCGTATTAAGACAATTACAAAACAATTATAACATTAACATGCAAATGCACTCGAAGTTATAATAATTTAAACGCTGTCAATTCCAATGTTAATTTACGTTACAGATGTTGCTTAATGGAACACGTTAAGCTGATTGGTTTATACATTATGTATAGATTACACATTAACTAACTATTAGACTGTTCCATGTCATACTGAGAGCAGTCGTGGCGCAGGGAAACAAGCGTGCGACTATACACGCGACAGGTTGTGGGTTCGGTAGCCACTCAAAGATATCAAATATTTAATACTTTCATTTCCTAGCTCTGGTAATGAGGCAAAACGCGGCGTTGAGTTTAGTCATTTAACACGCAATGCCTCCAGAATTTGGTGGAAAGTGGGGAACGGAAGTGTCTTAATGGGAATGTCTTAACATTAGGTTCCCAGGTTCCCTTAGCCTAAAATGCTGAAGCTTAATATATATATATATATATCAAATAAGTGATTTAATAATAGGTTTAATTTTAATTATTATATTTTTGCTGAAATTACTTTTTAAAATTATGTCAAATTTGCATCGTTATTTTAAATCAACTTTTCGTCGTTTAATGGCATTAAAATATTTTCACATGATAAACGCCGTGGCAGAACTCAACGCCGCGCTTTGCCTCGACACCAGAGCGAAGAAATGGAAATATAAATTTAAGTAAATATTTCATCTCCTCGAGTGGGGATCGAACCCACAACCAGTCGATTTTACAGTCACACCCTGTGCCACTGCGCCACGACCGGCCTCATCCATCCATCCATTAATACCATCTGTCTTAAAATTTCTTCTCTCTACCACCTGTATGCTGACGACTTACAAATCTACTCACAAGGTACTCTCACTGAGCTGCCCAATACCATCCAGAAAATAAATTGTGATCTTAAGCAAATTTCAGTTTAGAGCAAACATTTTGGACTTACTATAAACCCTTTAAAAAGTGAAGCAATCGTTATCCTAGATTATTGTCGAAAATTAACTTATCACATATATCAACTATTATGATCGATGGGACTTCCATTCCAATCAGTTAGGAACTTAGGTGTAATTATGGATAAGCATTTGTCTTGGGAACCCCAAATAGTAGAGGTGAAGATTTATGCTGATTCTGCATCTCTGCGTAGGCTGCGCAATTTCCTACCAATACCTACCAAAATTGCGCTAGCAAACTCACTCCTATTACCAATTCTCGATTATGTTGATATTTGTTATGTCGACATTAAAGAGGAGCAACTGAATAAACTTGAGCGACTTCAAAACCTCTGCTAATGCAGAGGTTCATATTTGGAATACGTAAATATGATCATATTTCAGAATTTCGTGATAAGTTCAAGTGGCTCCCTATCCGCTTCGCAGGAATACACATATTCTGCATCTTCTCTATTCTGTGCTGTTTAATCCTTCTACTCCTCCTTATCTGAAGAAACAATTCAGGTTCCTACATGATGTCCACTCACTTTCCATACGTTCCCAGAAAAATCTATTACTTGAAATTTCTCTTCACTCTTCTTCTTTTCTGACTAACTCCTTTACTATTAAAGCTGCTTGCCCGACTATGGAATTCCTTACCAATACCGATCAGACATGCCAAAAGCTTACAGAAATTTAAAACTTTACTTAAAAACCACTTTATGAATATTTAATTTAGCCTTTGTTTTTTTTTAATCTTCAAAATAGTTTTTATAAATGTATCAATATTATATGTATGATTTATTATATATTGAACGTTGTTTAGTGTTTATTAATATATTTATTGAAATAAATATTTATTTATAATATTTATATATATGTATATATATTTTTATTTTTGCTATTAAATAATCTCCTGCAGTTTAATGCACCACCCACACTCTTTTTTTATACAACTCCAGCGACCAAAGGTTGCCTGGAAGAGATCGCTTTAAGCAATAAGGCCGCCTTATTGTACATGTTGTTTTTCACTTGTTTTCTATATAATTTGTTTAAATTTTAAGTGCAATAAAGTATATTGTATTGTATTGTATATATTAATTATAATTAAAAATGTATGTTTGT
>DWLH01001669.1:0-12290 GCA_018249795.1 Heliconius telesiphe telesiphe | reverse complement strand
AAAATCAATATTAACGGATTTTTATTGTTACGTCTTTCATGTGCAGAGTTAACTTTTGTATGTTTTTATTTAATGTGTATAATATAAAATAGATTTTATAATGTAATTAGTATATGTTATAACTTATATCGGATCTAATTTCGAAAAACAAAGTCCCATTTAAAAAATCATGTCAAAATTCTGTCTAGATTCATATGCAAAATACGAGACAAAAGACCAAAAGTTTCATATACACTATCAACCCCAAAGCTAAATAATTTAGAGATCAAATTTAGCAAAATCCCGTTTCAGTTAGTAACTACGTCCTATAAATAACGCCCATGCAAAAATTGAAAATTCTAACACTCGGAGTAATGAAGTTTCATACAAACTATCAGCCCCAAAAACAACCCCTTAGGAGTCGAATATTGCAACCTTAATAGTGAGCACCTAAATCCTATAAATAATGGCCGTGCAAAATTGGCACTTGTAGTTTCTGAGATTTCGTGATGAGTGAGGGAGTGACCTTTCGGATAATATTTTTTAGGCATAAATTAACATATTGCAAAGTTACGCTGCAATGCGATTATCAACTATCTTATTATCATCATCGTATCGATCGAATCTATTCTCTTACTATTACTATTATATCATTTGAACGTTGAATAATATAAATAGCGACGTCAATTGATTTTGATGGGCAACATTATCGACGTTTAAAGAGTGGAAAATCTGGTCCGCTCACTGAGGAAGTTCACGTGAAGGCGGTGAATAGATACATAAAACACTCCATTTGTGAGCCGAGTCTCGCCGCCCTACATGCAAATCAAGTCACGGCTCAACCTAAATAACATCAGATACATCCAGCTATGAATGACTCAGTACAAGCAAATAATGAGCCAATTATATTCATCACAGAATGACACCGTCGCAATCATATCGCAATTTAGATACAGTAAATATGAAACATTTTGGAAAAACTATTAAAAACAGATTTACCTACTCATGAGTAACTTTGTTTACCAGAAATTTATTCATATACTGATACGAAGGTACTTCCTTGTCAAATGACAAGCAAATACATGAACAAAAATAACATACTTATCTAAGAAAGTACTACAGTTTTTCTTTTTTTTTCCATTTGTAATTACTTGTTCATACATTTGGTTAATATGAGATGTCAAAAATGTGCAAAATCCGAATACAGTCTTATTTTGCTACATCACATATGATATCATTACGACCAGCGTACAATATTCAAGTAAGATGCTATTATAAAACTTCTATAGCTATTATGTGCAAGCAGTGTGCTAGATACAAAGTCGGAGGCTGGTAGGTCATGTTACACTGGTTGCTTATTATTAAATTACCCGCATTAAGTTTGAACGCGCTCTATTTGTCACCGCTCCAGTTTCGCCGCAAAGCCATGGGAAGTTATTACGAACTACATTCTATGTCACAGAACGATCTAAATTAACTTGTTATTATTATTATCAGTAGGACCAACCATTGACTCCACTGAATCTAATATCGTACATGACCAGTTACTTTTTGAATTTTTTTTACGAATGAAGATAAAATAACATAGCAATATTATAGTAGTAGTAATCTTATAAGAATATAATAAATACACTTTATTTTTTTAAAGGGTTATTACACAATAAAGATAAAGATATATTTTTATAAAATGTCTCAAAAATTAACCTATAGGGACTCGAACCCGACCTGACAAGTAGTCAGAGAACTTGGACAGAAACGGCGATTCGAGTACCGCTACATTAACGTTTATATAGTTCTTATTCGAAAAAACAATGAATGTATACAATTGTTAAAGTTGCTTTGAAATATACATTACTAAGTACACTTGTACTGAAAAGAGGTTAATCTAAACACTACCGGTGACTTTCCAATTTTGCGTGTACAAAATCATTTTGTACCGCAACTTGATATTTAATGTGATAGAACACAACAACACAAAAATTTATTGAAATTAATATAATATTTACAGTTAATGGGCTACCAATTGCTGAATATTATTACTATATTATTTAAAATGTTGTCTCAGGTAATTTAAAAAATATATATAATATAATATTTAAAATCCAAAAAGTTTGAAAGTATATTACCCGATAACTTGGGAAAGTAAAGTATCATGATGAGCCTCAAGGGATAAATTGTATTGATAAAACTCAAGTGGAGCGAAGCTTCTTTTCACGCGTAATCTGTTTAAGGCTGAAATACAAAATTATCTCCCAAACATATGAAGTTTGCGCGGCGGCAATCAATCATTTGGCTGGAGGGGCGCGGAAAGCCGGCACTGTGTAAACCGACGGAAGGAACTCTTAGGAAAGCTACGAATAATACAACACGTATCAATCATAGATTCTGCGACAATCGATCATCAATTTCCAATAAAGAAAATTCGTTTTATTAAAAGCAAAAAAATACACTCCCAGTTAATGGAATTGATTTCAATAATGTATTCGCAGTAATAAAATATACAAATACTGTTATTGGCATAATATAATTGAGCCTTCTTTCAAAGCACAATAAATTATTTAAATTAATAATAATAATTGTATTTTGCAAAGGGAGAAAATAATCTCACGTGAGATTCAGTTTAAAATTGGCATGTCTGTATAATCGACGGCACCGATCTCTTCCGGCGCGAGTAGTTGCTGTTGCGAGCCAGTAAAACGACAAGTGCACAAAGGGCACAGAAAGATAGAATTATAAAAACACCGCAGGGCGCTTAACTAGGTATTATTTAAAACATATTTCAACTGTTTTGTAATAATTTTATCTAAAGATATCTTGACACCAGCTCATTTGTAATATATCAATTAAATTCAATAACCAATGCATACAACAAAAATACTTGTTACATAGTCGTATATTTTCTTAATCAAATATGAAATGTATATACGAGGGGAGGTCCAGAAGTTCGTGGAATGAAAGGGTTCTAAATTAAATGAAACAACAATCTATTTTTCCTTTTCAATATAACCACCCTTAAGCTGAATACATTTATTGGATCTATGAATTAATTGTCAAATAATATTTTTTTTCTTTCGCCTCAAAATGGGCCAAAATTGCCTCCTTCACCTCATTGTCGTCGGAAAATTTCCTTTCCCTTAAGTCTTTAAATTGGGGAACAAATGAAAATCACTAGGGGCCAGGTCTGGACTGTAAGGTGGGTGGACTTGTGATTCGAAGCCGTGCGTGTACAGAGCAGCCATTGCAACTCTGCTCTTGTGAACTGGTGCGTTGTCTTGCAAGAGCAACACATCCTTAGCTAACTTTCCTCGACGTATTTCTTTGATGGCCTCCTTTAATTTGTTTAGTATCGATGCTTAGTATTCTCCGTTTGTGTTTCTTCCCTTTTCTTTGTAATCAATCAGTATTATCCCCTCACAATCCCAAAAAACAGTAGCCATCAACTTTCTAGCCGATTGTGTCACCTTGGATTTTATTTCTGGGTGGTGTGCCTTTTTTATGCCATTGCATGGACTCCTGTTTTAACTCAGGCTCCAGTACACGTTTTTCCACTTTTTCGGTGATGTCTGATGTGGTGGCCTCAACTGGCCACCCGTCTAAGAAGCTGGTGTGGGTGGGGGACGTACTTACACGCTTCGACAATGAGTGGGTTTGAGTGGGAATCTGCACGCTCGTAGTAGCGCTTGGCTAGGCGCTTGCAGAATTCCTTGAGCGATTCTAGCTCAAAATGTTAGTGTAGGTCAACGTTGCGTACGTACCTTGGGCATCCGGATGCCATTCGTAGGAATTTCTTTTGAACCCTCTGAAGGCGATCTATCTCGGTGTGTGCGAACACGACACAAGCATAGGTCATGACGGGACGGATGCAAGTTTTGTACAATGTCAGCTTGTTTCGAAGTGACATTTTACTCCGCTTGCAGATGAGTGGGTACAGCCTGCTCATGACGTATGTGGCTTTGTTCCTGACAAACGTGATGTGCGGCCGGAAAGAGAGTTTCGAATCTAGTACGACGCCTAGGTATTTAACCTTGGATTGCCAGGGGATCGGTTTGCCTTGTAGGTAAATAGTCGAGACGGTCTCGTAACGCTTACGAGGAAAGAGGACAGCTTCGCTTTTCCGGGTTAACCTCAAACCGCCACTTGCTAAGGCTAGTATCTAAGCGGAGCGATCCGTAGTGTAAAGGGCGGTGTCGTCGGCATACATCGCAAGTTCGACTTTATCTGTACGCGGAATGTCGCTGGTGTAAAGCGCGTATAGTAACGGTGAAAGAGTAGAGCCTTGCGAGACATCGGCGCGAACGGGTCTAGAGGACGATAGTGTCCCTTCTAATCTAAATCAGAACGTATTCGACAGATATTCTCGAATGATGTGACCGAGAGAGTCTGGCAGAGCCATACGACGGAGCTTGAAGAGCAGGCCGTTGTGCCAGACCTTGTCGAAGGCTTTGGCAATGTCTAAGAAGATGGCAGCCGTGTCGCTGCGAATCGATCTACGGACGTTTTATTTCGCGATGTGTTCCGTAAGCCGGTGAACTTGGTGTATAGACAAGTGGTGGGATCTTAAATCGAACTGTTCGTTGATGATCAGTTGTTTTGTCTCCACTTTCCATGAATCCTTTAATCTACTGAGAATTATTCTCAAGTAGACTTTCCCTAAACTGCTAATGAGACTGATGGGTTTGTAGCTGGAGGGAAGGTTGGCGGGTTTTCTGGGCTTGCGAATGCCTATAACTATAGCTTCCTTCCATTCGGTAGGAAAGGAGCAGCCTGCTAAGAGAGCATTGAAAATTAGGACTAGCAAAGATACAAATTGACTTTAAAACTTTGTTTGGGATTTTGTCGGGCCCCGGGGCCTTTTTTGGGTTTAGGTCCTTGAGAATGGACTTAACCTCGTCTAAGTCCGTGAGGCGAACCGGTTCGCCGGTCGGGGGCATCGAAGCCCACTCTATGACCTCGGAGTCCACTTTAGACAAGTGACCCGGGTCACATGGTAGAGGGCTCGGTGAGTATTGTGCCTCTAGGCTGTCCGCTAGGCACTCTGCCTTTTCAGTGTCGTCGGCCGCTATCGTGTTATCGGGTTTAGTGAGAGGAGGTATAGTCGCCACTGTGTCGGATCGAAATGTTCTCGACAGCGCCCAGTACGCGTGGGACGATGGCGAGAGCCCTTCGATTCGACTATCCCAAGACTCGCCTCTGAGCTGTTCAAATTGGGATTTCACTTGTCTTCTAAGATTATTTAATTTTCTACTGTTTGCGGCATTCGGGCACGTATCGTGAGCTCTAGTGGCTAAGTTTTTACGTCGGATTAGCTCCCTGAAATCTCAAATCTACCTTCAGGCAGATCTGGATCTCTTTGCAGCAGCTGAGGAGAGCTTGTTGAATGAACGTCGTGAATTGACGCAACAGGGCTGAAACTCTATTTATATATTAATGATGAGTCCCCAAGTATAATAGTATGACATTAAGCGAGCGTCCCTATCCCCACTCCATCCCCTCCGTTCCACTAACTTTTGGACCTCCCCGCGTAAATCGTCAAATTAACTGTATCTTTACCCGACTGTGCAAGGTAAATGAAGGTAATTATTTTATCAGTCAGTTCCTATATAGTCATAATATATATTCCGAATAATATTTCCGACTAAAAAGTGCAAAATAGTAAAAAAAATGTGTATGAGAGTACGTATAAATAAAAATCAAACTTGATCAAAAATAAAAATAAAATTATTTGCATCACTAAGCATTGTAGTATGAAAACTGGACATGTACAAGACCGTTGCGGCTACCGCAAAAGGAATCTTCCAGAAGACTGGTTTTATAAATAGATAACAACATATGGGTTATTTTGCTACGCTTTTTAGTAGCCCACAAACTTTTTTATTGTTTTTAAAAATTCAATGAATTAAAGAAGAAGAGAATATCCACTCCAGTCTGTCTCAGACACAATTACGCTTTATTTTTAATATTTTTTTTTAATTTTTATTTTTTATCAATAGTTAAGTCTTGAACCGCTCGCGGCTTCTCTCGATAGAACATAATCATTAATATAGTTATTTGCATAACTTTCGTTTTTTAATAATAATATCAACATTTTATAAGCAATACCCATATCTATAGCCTCTCTCGTTCAGAGATTAGCATGCATAAACAGACAAAATATCAAATATATATATTTAACTATTTGTATAGATATTAGAAGAATAATCTGCAGTAAAGAAATAAAGTTAATAAAATGATGCACTATTTATTTAGTATATTATAATAAATATTAGTTATATGCAATACAAAGTTTGAATTAATCGGTACTAATGAAACAACAAGTAACGTAAGCAGCTATATTCATTTAGCCGAGTTAGCTAATTTATCCGCTATTTAGCTGGTAAACGTGAGATCGGTATCACATGGCAGCGCCTGAGCGGCTGAGCGCATTCAGGATCGCGGCGGGCGGGCTCAAACTGCACGAAACTGGGGAAACAATTATTTATTGCAGTGCCGATTGGTGCAGGTGGTAATATGTACGTATCGAATTTTTGTTGAGCTGCTTAATTAAAAAATATATATTTTGAAGATGATTATAATATATATAAAATAATAAGTATAAAATAAATATTAATGGATCATAATAAATTGTAAAGTAGAAGAAATTGATTACGATTAATCTATATTATCAATGATTATAACATGTACAATGTAAATTGCAATTTAGCCTTAGGATTGCCATTAAAAAGCCCACAAACTCGCCATAAGGAGTAGTTAGGATACAATCACGGCTATCGCAGGGCCCCGACGTAGCGAGAACATTCAAATTATCGAGACGCTAGATCCACCGATCCATAATCGCTGCGTTCATTTGTAACCGGCTAACAGTACAAGAAAATATCTCTATCAGATAGCGAGCGACGCTGAGCCTCAATATTATTCAGAACTACGAAAAACAATCGTGCCTCGTTAAACTCAGATAGTGGATTCGCGATTACTTTACTGCGAGGGCTTTTCTTATCTAATGTTGAATTTTATTATATCTTTAATGCGCTTAGAACTATTCCTTTTAGCAAATTAAAGACAACAATGTTTATTTACTTTACTTCGAACATGGTAAAGAAAATTAATTCTAAAGTTTATTCGAAACAAAGAACAATATAACAACAATATTATTTTTTTCATAATATCAACGAATGGTTTGAAATCTCAATATTATAATAGCTAACACACTGTGGGGATTTTGTTGTAACTGACCATAAAAAGACTATACTCCTTAAATAGTTGTAGGATTCGGATTTATTATATGTAAAGCAGGTAAAATACTATACGACTCCGTTTTTTATAATTAAAAAATGTTAGTAAAGAAACCTTTAACGTCAATGTATCAATCGGAGAAGCTATAGGTCGAAGCTAGGGGTCGATGCTAATGAGGCCGGTTAAAAGGACAATTGTTTGCCAGTAAGTGTAGCTTTTCTTTAGTACGGCTTAAGGCTCTATTTCTAGAAAGACGTTGATTAATCACTTCCCAACTTTGTAGGAATTGTGCTACTGTGTTGCGAATTCAATTGAAAATTTAAATTGAAGAAAACGTGTTCTCGGTGAAGTAAGAGTAAATCAAGTCTGTCTAATGAACCAAGGGGAGTACAAATAGGTGAAGTTAGACGGTTCGTTCGGTGCTTACATTAATTTCCTGGTAATAAACATTAAACAAACAGACGGGTCGTGTCGTGAACGTCACCGTTGCGCAAGGCAATTAGATCGACATTTGGCGGGTGACGGCACAGAGAGGGTTACGTATAGCGTCGTTGTTTGCTCAACATCCACTCACTGCCTGCGCCCGTAAATTGGGGCTTGTACATAATTATGTATCGCTTTAAATTCAATGTGTTTTACATGTTATTATACTGTAGCAATGATACATTTTTGCGTAAGGAATATGTACGTACCTGTAAGTCAATAAATAAGTATCTTGTTCTTATATTTCAATAAAACTAGTGTGAAAAATATAAGACATACATCCAATAAATCTAGTCGCTCCACTATCGGTAAAGTATACAAATACGAAATTGATTGCTTCGTGTGGCGAGTGACATTTCAGTATCCGCTTGGAAGTGTAAGGGGGTCGGGGGGAGCGCGGGGGTAGCACTTCACACTGACATTTGAATAGCCGAGACCCGGCATGTACTGGCACTCAACGACGGGCAACGAGAAGCGACAATGTTCCCAGGACAACAAACAACCTTACCATTGAAAAGAAAATTTACTTTATTCAAAGCACAATGAAACTTCTTATTTTTCAAGTGTCCCTCCTGACACTGTGCCAATATATGGATACACACGATGGTAGTAAATAAATTATTCTTAAGTGCAAAATCTTAAAATATATAAAATAAAATGTTTTAACCTACAAAATTACAATTAAATTTCCGTTTTTCATATATGAAGCAATATTAACAAAAAAATATCAGATACATTAGTTGAAACATTTTCCCTAAAAATCAAAATTCGGAATTTTTTCACAAATATTTTTGAAGGCATTATAAAACGAACGTGACTTGCTATCGGATGTACGTGTTGTAGATTATACAGCATATATCAAACAATAAATGCGTTTTAGTGTTTCTGCATTAGATTATCTATTCGTGATACGTGTCCTGAAATAATAGTATAGCCAGGCGTTAAAACCGGTTACTAAAACAATTGAAATAATGTTACATCGTTTCGATTTTATCTATATGACCAAGAATTTTCAATATGACGCTTATTCAAAACACGAAATGTACATTGCGTATGATGTTTAAGCTCAAATTGAACCACAACCTACGCAAACTAAATACCATGTCGTTCATTATTTTTGTAAGATTCACAAAGAATATATTTTGTTACAAAAATTCGAACGACCACGTTGACGTTTATCATCTGTTTTACAATAGTTATATTGAAACATATGTGATGAAGTCCGTGCGCCATATGTACAAAGCACGCGGCATCTAAAAAATCTGTTGATAATCTTAAAAAATATCAGTACGCATCCAATATGTCCTGTAAAGGATACCGTCGCATGTGTCGGAATGCAACGGCATTCTGTTCAATATTTAATGACAAAAATATTTTTAATAATACGACAATTTAAATATTAAACTAAACGAGACTTTATTATAGAAAACCGTAGCACTGTTCTGCGAATTCTGGATAACAAAACGATTAAAAAATATTACTTTGAATTTAATTTATTAATATTATAAATTTAATATAATATAACATAATAGCAATATTAATGTTCCACTGAATATGTATAATTAACCTTACATATGTAAGTATATAAAATCAGCTTCACGCTGTATCCCGCACACAGCAGGGTAGGCAGAGGGAACCTTGTGTAAGTATATAGTATGAAAACACGAACACGAAATCCTACCTCGTATCGCAAAGCCTATTCACCACCTGTACCGCTAATTGCCGCGCCTCCAAGACATAAACAATTAACAGTTACTCATCGTTCACAATGGACTAGTATATTACTTCTAGGAGTTTGTTACGACGTTGCCGCTCAGTATAAAGCAAAGGCCAAGCACGTTTGGACAACAAGTATTCGCATAACGGCCCCTTATAGGAAACATCTGAATCCTGTTCTGTACACGTCTATAGATATGCATCATACGATCGTTTCCAAGAGTGCATGTAGCGATGGATTTCAACGTATAAATTATGTATTTGTATGTGAAATTATTAAAATGTACCCACTGCCCATTACATTACAATTCTTGAAACAAAAAATCATTGACATTCATCAGTAGACGTGCTATCACGAACTTTCAATAACAGGTGAAAATAGTTGCATCACGACGATTTTGAATTTGAATATAAATTAAGGAAATATATCACAAACGTGTCTAGTCAATAAGCAGGCAAATTACTATATTATAAACGCTATGAATGTGGAGTATATAGTAATGTTCGTTCAGTGATAGACTTTTTAAATAATTAATTTAATGTTTTAAAAATAGTATTATGATTATGTTGAAATTCTGTATAAGCCCCTGCCTCTTAAATACTATACAAGTATAACTAATAAATCTATACGTTTACATCATATCAAGGTGAAAATTTAAGTTTGTTACCATTTATACAAATGTTTGCTACATAGGTTAATACCACAAGGATTTGCTCGTTTCAACTGTTAATTAAATTACAATATATTTAATTTTTATTTTATTTACCAAAAGCATAACATAATAAGTAGCTAAGGCTTACTACATCAATAAAAAGAAGGTAAAGCGTCCTCACGCTTCATCGACCAAATAGATCAATTACAATGTGGTATTGCTGCGCATGATTAGCCGTTTAGGTTGGGGTGACTGTATAAGTCAACAAGCACAAAATAAGCTGAATTTAAAATTTTTGTCTCTAAAAAACACAAAATATTTAACTTAATTCTCCTACGAAGTTGTTTGAAATATAACAACACCATAAAATTTCACATATAAAAAAAATCATTGATATAAATAATCTGTATGTACTATAAGATTCTTCGAATAACAATACAACTACTTTAAAATATTCATCAACATATGTATACATTATGATTGTGACCTATATCACACAGTATGATTACAACGATTGGTCAATTACCATCTTAAGTCATTGTGCAATGCGGCAACAATTTCAACGTCGGCGGTTTTGAGTTACGGTGCACCGCGTACGGTCTGATGGTTTATTATCGAGACCATCTCTTCCGCCCTTGTTGGTCCGCGGTCTTGTGTCGCTGCATAACGGACCTAATGTCGGTGCATCCGCGTTATTAATCTTACTATTGTATTAGCTACAAGCACGTCACAACATGTACTGGCACTGATAACAGTAATGGAAATACTGGTTGATTCGATCAATAACTTCGATTACAGTTACCGGACACCTTTTATCATAAATCTGCTGAGGGAGACACTTGTAGGTATCTGTGCCTGAGAGTTGTTCAGAATATTATGAATTATTAGTTGCATATTAAATATTTTTACTTATGTTAAAATTGATGGTCCTTACGCTACGCTACCACTAACTAAATATATATGTACAAAACAATTATACTAATTTAAAATGCCACATAAACTTTATTCTAAAAAAATAATAGAAGCATCTGTCGCGTGCACACGCCCACTATCATCTAGGTGCTATGCCGTGCTCTCCTACCCTCGCTCCAATTACGATAACCATCACTCAAGGCGAGCGGAACGAAAGGAGGCAGGTACCGGTTAAAACGTAAAATTACACTTAAATTTTTACTCGGCGAGCGCACAGTAAAAAACAAATATTCTCATGCCAAGTATCGACGAAACGTGACCGGCCTTCGTCAAAATAGTCGGCCGTTGTCTTATTGGGCGGCACTTTACACCGCGCGGGCGAAGTGCTAAAGTGTAAAAAGATGCAGTGAAATTTATAAGCTCGACGTCACGATCATTGAATAATGACTTCACAAATTAGCGTCCGCCCGCTTTAAATTATAATCTAATGTGCGATCATAAATCTGAAATAATAATGTGGATAATTTATCGCTCACAGCTCTCATTGCGATTCGCGGACGCTATCCTTTATCACAGAAAGGCTAAATTTAAGTTGTAGCACATTTGCATAAGCAATGGTGGCAAGATAAAACGCAGGACTGATTATGCTATGGTATATTATGAGCTTATTTATACAGTGGTTCGTTAAGTTGGATAGCCGTAGGGAGCAGATATTTGTACGCGGCTGTGGAACGATGTGTTTTTACAAGATCGGCATGTGCTACAGTAAATCCAACAAATGACCGGGCGTCATCTATCAAAAACGTTAACGAGCTCAGATGCCGCGGCAATTTACAATCACTGCATCAATAATATAGAATGATGTTGATGAAATATCAAAAGCCTCTACCTAATTTAACTTTTGGAATAGAGTCAAAACAGTGTGTTTCTCTAATAAAATTGTAATTTACGATCACATTTCTACATAAAAATATCAAAAACGATTTACATTCTCATACCTAATGACAATTATTTATAAGCGTTATATTTTGTTGTTATTTGTGTTTAATGGTTAATTAATTACATTCAATCTCCTTTCTTACGGGACTGTTAAATTTATGCGTGTAATATAACGTGTATATCAATAAACATATACAAACTTTCATTTTAGAATATTTATTTCATTAGAAATACTTAAGGCAAATGTCGTAATAAAACTACTATAACGACATATATGTACATATGAATAGTATCAAATAACAATTTATTACTATAGCTCGAAAATGTTTCAACTATCAAAGTGACACTACTGGAAATAAATGAATTTCGTGCTTAGAG
>DWLH01001668.1:0-12290 GCA_018249795.1 Heliconius telesiphe telesiphe | reverse complement strand
AAAAAAATGTAAATTTAGTATCTATATGTTAAATATTCTTGTTGTAAAACGATAATTATTCAGAATTTTTACAATGTCGTTGATAAAAAAGAAAGCATTTATTATGATAAAGGTATTGAGTCTCAGTATATCGGTAAGTCGCATGGATTTAATAGAATATAATCTAAACAATTATCACACACCTTGTTATCGGTCATATTTTTAAATATTTCTAGTATAATATATAATATTGACCTTTAATATACATATGTCATCGTACGAACAAGCTATTGAATATTTTATTTTTAACACTTCTTGCGAATCTATAGTTGTTTACGTAAAAAAATATGACGACTGAATGAAGATAAGCACCTATCAAGATAATTTGCTGTTTTTATATAATGTGTTTAAATTAATATACTGGGATTTTTTACGATACATTAATTTTATATTGCAAATATTTATAATAATCGAGCTCGAAAAAACAAATTTCGTTCATAGTTATAAGCAATTTACTAGAATACAACATTTAGTCTTTAAAAATGTAATTGGCCATAATGACTTTGTATCGTATTGTATGAATAACGACGATGGGTATCGTTAAATATTAAAACGTCACGCAAATGTACATAACATACAAATGGAATTTATTTAATGAATCAACGAGCGTTTACAAGAAGTGAACTTGTATTGAATAACTGAGAATGTTTAGTCTATTGTATGTAAATTAATGAGTTATTTGATTCGTTTCAGCTTTTAACAATGGAGGCGGAAGCTATTCTTCCTCTCCGTCTTTATTTTATGTGACCAAAATGATTAACTTAGTATCTTTTGACGTAATATCTTTTAAGAAAAAATACTTTCATTTCTTATACTAACTGCAATTAAATGTAAAAAAGAACAAACCTAAATTTAATATTTATAACTTAATCCATTTGAATATTGCGTCAGAATTTAAGAATTTTGAATTTAAATCTATATTTTTATGTAATCTTGTATTATCATTTATATGTACGTGATCAATCGCTGCGTAACGCTTATCAGTGAGGTTATCTATTTTAAGCGGAATTTGCTTTTTATTATCATTTTTAATGAAATAAGTGAGGAGATTTACCGTAGCAGTCTTTCATGTCTCTCTCTGTCGTAGTTGGCTACCGCGATGTAGTCGTCGGCGATGGCGTGGTGCAGCGGCGCGTGCAGCGCGTGCGGCGGCTGGTAGCGCTGCTTCCACAGCAGCTCGCTGGGGTACAGCGTGGGGGGCGGCGGGGGCGGCAGGTGCAGCAGGGGCGGGGGCGGGCCGCCGCCGTACCCGTGCGCCATGCCGCGCCACTCCTCCACGGAGCTGGCCGAGCCGCCCGAGCGGACGCCGCTCACGCCCGAGTCGGAGCGCGAGTCCGCATCGCGCGCGCACACTATCACACAGTCGTCCTCCTCGGAGGCCACGGCGCTGCCAACACCATCCGCGCCCGCACTCACTTCACCACCACTGTTCGTACACTCGGCTTTCACTTCCTTTACGCACTTATTTTCCTCACTGATCTCCACATCACCACTTGCACTAACACTTTCTGCAGTACCTGGAACAATATCAAAACGTTCAATATTAAAACTAAATTGCCAGAAAATCTAAATGTAACAAAGAGTATTAAATTAAACTATGTAAATATCAATCAGCATCTTTTCCGCTGATATGCGGACTGACGTCAGCATTTTAGTATGTTGATGCGAGCACGTTTGGACGTCGGCCAATATTGGCCCATTCACACTACGCCCACTGACTTGCAAAAATGTGTCATGTGCTGACACCGACGAGCTTAAAATGAAGCATAACATAAAAGTATCAACTAACAAAACAACCGTGTAGTGAAATAACACGCTAAATAATGTTGTTTTAATTTAGACATTTTCTATGTACATAAACATGGATGGCGTAATGACTATACTCCATATGGAGTATCGTAGTCATCAATTAATTATGAAATCCGATCGCCACTTCGTATCACTTTCACAATGGAGGCCTCGGCTCCAGATAGGCGTGACAAGAATGTGTTATTGAAGTCGCGATTAATTAGCGACTCCGGAAGAGGACAGCGACGTGGAGAGATGATAAAATCTGCAAAAATATGTTGGCAAAGTTTTGGTATAGCGTGTCACACTCGCATGTGAATGACTGGCTGACCGCCAACTTATGAAGATACCATTTGACGAGACAGCATTTGGCTGAAAACCAGAATAGGGGCAATGTGGCAACATAGATAACTCTACAATGGTGATTTCCTTAGTTAAACTTCCATTTTGATTGTAACCCATATTATATAAAAGTAGAATTATAAGGTCAATAATTAAATATTACTAAATTCAAAACGATCTCAGGTAGTAAGAACATATAACAATACATAAATAACTAAAACAAGTTGAAAAGTAAAATAAAATAAACACATCTAGTGTTTTTTTCATATTACTCTATTCACGCACATATAAAATGAATGTGAATTAGCATTTAAATTAACACGCATTGTAAATGACCATATACGGAATAGCAAGGATGATAAAAAGAAACGTTACCGGTGGATTATATCATAACTGAATATATTAAAAAGTCCGTTGGCCAAATAAAAATGGACACGAAACGGCACAAAAGGAACAAGCGTGTGTGACAAAAGAGCTACAATGGAATTTTAATGAGAAGCTGTTAACGGCGATGCTCGTTTACATAATCGCATAAATGATTATTCATGGCAAACAAACAGAGGAGCCGACCCCGCCGCCTCGTGTACTCGGTGTTGCTTTATATTCAAGATAAGCAAATAGCTTTTAATAGCATCATTATGAGATATTTTTTTTTCGCAACAGTACAATAATTTCTTATTATAATATTTTATTTATAGATATACACTGACTTTTATTCAAAGGTTTTAGTTTGCATTAATAGAGGCTTTACTTTTATTTAAATTTCTAACACATTAGAAGAGTTCTATAAACATAAACAATCAACTTAAAAAAAGTATAAATACATATTATGTAACAATTTTACAATTGAAGAAACATTCAATACAGAGAAGTAAGAATGTTCCGCAAAGGGATACGCCAGCGAGTGTAAACAAAACCTCCGAGACAATAGACCCGCGGACAATAGGGCAACAAATAACTCTCTTGGGGGGAGTGAGGCACCGAGCAGCGAGGACCGCGTGACAGCAGCTGATTGACAAGACAAACGCTCACGCTCACTCAGGGCGGCCCGGTGAGAGCCTTTCATTAGATAGCAACGAGGCAAAAACTTGACACAAACTTAGTATTGACGGGCGACGGCGTGTTCCGATTGAATTATTCATAAGTAGTTCGAGTGAACAGACGCAACTATTGCACCAACGCGACAGGCTGAAATGGCAATGTTAATAAAACACGCCACCTCGTTATTTAGGTTATGCTACCTTAAATTCTTCAAAGGTAACGTCATCTGCACATGTGCTGTGTGTGCAATTCAAATAATTCAACTCGTCTCGGTCGCATATCCCGTAGTTACAATCGCGTGCCGAGAATAGAGTACTACGTCAGCTATTAACCGTCCAATAAAACGAGAACTCATAATGCATACTTGTGTTTCATTGCAGCGGAAACGGTGGGGTTAAAAGGTCAAAATCATCAAGTACTTACCGAGTATATAAGACATATATGCAATTTAAAACAATATAGGTTGGTAATAATATGTTTCATGTCAACTAATAAAGTTATCGAATCGATTCAATTAGAACACAAAACAACAAATTGCAACAAAAATTTGATAACATTGACAGAATCGTTATTCAGTTTCATTTTCCCCAAAAAGTACTCTCAAAGTACCTCCACTCCACTCCACTCCACAGACAACGACATGTGCATGTATTTCCCCCGAGCCCACTTCGTATAATAAGCGTCGATAGTTCCACAAACATGTATACATAACATTGATTCACGAGCGTACAAGCGTACACTACACGTATTTGCAATGCGATATCGCATGTTTGTCGAGTCGAGCGGAGATCTCGTTAAAACCACTAGAGCGTACCGACTCCGCCGACCGTATAATGAACACTTCCACTCGGACGATAACCGCAACTTAAAAGTGCTTAATAAAATATTTTAGCGATCGAGCTTTCTACGTGGACACGAGGCAATTATATCGATGTTAATGATGCAATACCTACTGTTACCTACGTCTAACACAGGTAAAATACGACAAAAAAAAGAGTTACGAAGTAAACCGCAAACCGCAATATATGCCGACACGTACTTCTAAAAGTATGTATATGGTTATATTTATAGATAGATAAGATATAATGTAATTGTATTTCCAATAGTAAACTATATAAACGGCTAGTTTCTCCTATATTATAATCTTTGATAGCGTATTGCGAGCTTCCGTGTGTAATTTCCTCCCCGAGTGTGTTATTCAACTCTGCAAAAAGTGATCGTGATCGGCCAAAGTATCAGATATCGTGACTGGTACACTACCTTGAAGGTATAATGGTTTCGTGGTTGCATCACGACTCACGACGACCGCACCGCGTAAACTAGGTAATTGCGCAATGCATTACTTTGTGCGGGCTTCGACACGAAAAATTTGGCGAATTTGTATCTAATATAGTTATTAGTATAGATTTTACATATTAAATAAAGCTGTTGAGTTATATTCACATACGAAGCATAATTGTAAGTACGTAATATAAATTATGATAATTTATACATATATACTCATTATAAAACAGGAAAAGAAAATAACAATAGTATACAAAATAAATGCTTTACAAATTCTGCCGATTGAGATGTAACACGCAGGTGATTCAGATAAATGGACATTTCTTTATAAAAAATCTCAATTAATAAGTTTAACGGTTTCTTTATGTAAATATTTTAATAAGTAATAAATCATTCTCAAATGAAACTTCGTAGGCACTGTTGTTATATATAGCGTTGAGTCATTCGACACCAAATAAAACAACAATGCGGTTTAAATTTCAACGAAGAGTTTCTGCGAAATAATAATAAAACTGACGAACAAATTGTAGCTTTAACCACTACCTACGTGTTTACTACATCATTATCTCCATAATAAGTAATTATCAGTACGTGACAATAAAAGACATTTAGAACAAATGAATAATTATGAAAATTGGAACAAGTGTGGAGTGCGGGTCATTAGAAAGTTTAATAACAATAGCGATAAGCACAAACCGAAAGGCATGCCGGAGGTTAACAATGCACAACGGCACATTCGATAACATTGCCGATTAAAGGTCATCTGGTGCACGATTCTACGTGGCGTGTTTTGTACCTATTGAAAATATCTTCTGTTATACTGTGATAAGGTATTCATTATATTATTGAACGTCACGTATGAAATCTTCTATTTCGTAGAATATAAATGTCTTAAAGTTTATTGCCCATATATGTCAATTAATAATGATTTATTGCTTTTCAAAAAAGCCTTCATTCTAAAGAAAATATATACCTTAATGTAAATATTAAGGTAACTTTTAATAAATGTATAAAAATTTGTGGAAAATCATAGTAAAATAATGTACACCTTACAACTTTCTTTGGCCTAAAAATCGCGTATATTTTTAGAGGAAAAGAAATAAAAAATTCTACATGAATACTCACAATGAAGTGCTTTTACAACACTGTTATACCTCTCGTAGTAATAAATATCTCGAGCGGCACTAACACTAGCAATATGTTTCACACTTGCAATTCCTTTAACGAAAGCGGGCCAATCACCAATGTACAAAGTCACTATCACAAAAATATCCAGGCTATAAAAAGGATCCTCGGCGACCGTTGAAAATTAAAGCAATCCACTTGTCCTTGAATGCGGTCAGGAGATCGAAGCGGCCAGGCCACCAGGCGTTCACCTGCACAGTGCACACACACCACTCCGGTCGGGCTGTACGTGTAAGTATTCAATATGAACGTGCAAAGATCACGACTATGCTAAAATGACTGGTATTGCGGACAGCAGACGTGCAAAACCTTCGATAGCGCACAAAGAACTGATCGCGGGGAAGTGGTAGCCGGCGGTGCGGGGGTTGCGGGGGGGCGCGGGGAGGGGGAGCGCGGGGGGAGCGGGGCGGGTGGTGCTGCGACGTAGCACTACGTAGCAACAAGTGAACGGCAATGCGGGTGTGAAGCGAGAGGGATGGTTGGCGAGCCCCGTCCCCCCCGCCGCCCCCCTCTCCCGCGGCACGGGGGTGCTGGGGCGCGGGGGTGCGAGGGGGCGCACCTGACGACGATGCATGCACCCGTCCTATCTCCTATCAGAGCCGACTGACTGACTACCTACGATAACGTTACAGGAAGGGCAGCTGTTCATAATCACGATACTCGATAATTTACAGCTTTCGCATTGCTTGTGGGAACGTTGTCTTTTTATGGATTTGGAATTGAACTTTTTATATGAAACGATATATCTTACTTTCATTTAATGGGTTTTGGTTAAGGAAATTTAATTATTTATTGTATTGTTCTTACTTTATCTAAAATTGATAACAATTTTATATTTAAATTTAATCAATCTGATTTATACGCTCATAAATAAATTGCAAAGGAAAGTTTTTAATGATAAGATTCAGACCACTCACATTGATAACGAGTACATTACGGATCAATGACTAAGTAGTATCTGTAAGTAAACAAAGATATCGAATTCAAAAATAAGTACCTACTAAGTAGTAGTAAATAGCACATGCCAAGTATTTAATAATAAATTAAGATAATTTAACATATGCGCATATTAATATATCTGTTGTATTTGTAATATAATATTATGAAAGAGAGTATTGCAAGATTTTACATTAAAATAAGCTCGAAAAGCTTTTCGATGTCAACAAAAATAAATATGATAAGACGTAATCGTAAAAATAACCAATTTAAATATAAATTCGTCCAATTTTAAACAACACAAACAGATATCGACCGTTGACCAACACGCCGGCGATATTAACCATTTGGCGGGGTCCCAAGTATTCGTAGTGTCATATAAATTGCTTTTAGTTTTATCACTAAATGCTGAGCTAACATCATGTCCGTTTACTTCTCGGAAACGTGTTATGATACTTTTGTAAACAACTTGCGTTTGTGTTGAATTGTTATATGTTGTTATTCATTTTTGATTTTGCACTTTAATTTCATTTTGTAATAAAGTTTTGTTATTTGACATGTTACCTATTCTTCTTTTTTCTTCGTTTTTAAAGATAATTTTTATTTCTACTATTATCTATATTGATAATTTTTTTGTGATTTTATAACGGACATTATCAGTTCAAGTTACAAGAAATATGATAAATTGACATTTAAATAAATATTATTTAGTTTTTTTTTGTCAAAACACGCAAGGAGGTCACGTATCCGTTTCTGTTTAGTGCTAATGGTGTTAGCGACGACATGTAAATAAGTATTGCCATTTTATACTATTTATTTTTTTGTTTTACACATACACAATGTGTCAGATTTTTTTAAACACCTATTAATAAAATTGTAATATCAATGTTCTTATTGAGTCATACCACTCTACTAATTTGTCTTTGTTAAGAATTCTATTTAGTTTCGTGTGTATTCGCTTGATCAAGGTAGAAATTTTATTCTAACTTTTTCTTATATAAATTTCATGTGTACTGTACGAGTGTTTCAATAGTAGAATCTTGCTTCTGCTGTGTGTAATTCCTAAAAATAAACGTTTACCGCGCAATCTGTCCATAGATAGGTTAGATAACTCACACAGCTAACGAAAGATAGGAAGCGCAAACACGGCAGTCGATAACCTGGTTTCAGCGACTGATAACGAACCCACTCTATATGTTTAAACAAGCTTTATCTAAATAATGCTAATAACTACGATAGCGACAATGAGCGTGAGCAAAATATTTTTGTAACGTTCGAAATGTTCCACGTTATCGTGTATTAACAGTTTACAGCCGACATTGATGTGGACTTTCCGGTGAGATTTAGTACTGATTAGGCTGATTAGAGAGTTATGCAACTATCCATTCCATCTAGAACGATATTAATTATGAATAATTAACAACAAATAATTAGTAATATTCATCTCAAATATATGATAGCTTACATATATTAACGTACATATATACTGATCGTTAAGGTAAATAACGAAGCCTTTGTGTCATGAATAACGTTATTACTTTATACAGCGCTACATCGCAAAGGTTTACAAAGCGAAAGGAATATATATATACATATATATAAACAGACTTACACAGACATCGCAATTTCCTGACAACGACAACACCGCGTGGGAGAATTTACGGCGTATCACTATAAAATTCCTGAACCGTCTAGAGCACGTTTACAGCACTAATAGCTGTACGAAGACAAACATACATACATATATGAACGACAACGATCTCAACAACGACTTATTCTATTTAGCGTTATCGATAGCTTACACAGCTGTGTACGAATACGAATACATATACTTATAGACTGATACATATTACGATAGAACTAATTTGACGATATTGTGTGATGCAATAGTGATGAATCATGATGACATTCTGTGGACGCTCCTCTAACTCGTTGAACACCAGATTATTATTACTATTGTAATATTAAACAATTCGATAAAACATGTTTAATGTACAATTGATATACGTTCTATTTTAAATATTTATATCCTGTGCTACTCTCGTTGTTATTATGACGAATATAATATCGAATGTTATTTATAAATTGTATATTAATTTATGTAATAAACAAATAACTATTAAATAATGTTTTTTTTACGTTATGTTTTCCGTGACAGAACCAATTCACGTGACTGCTACTGATAATATCAACATTTGGCAAACTTGTTTATCCAATATCAAAATATACTAGTCATTACTTTCTATTTAAACATCTAATATTAAAGTAACATCCAAGAGCTAGATATTATATGCTCGTACCTACTTTAATAGCAATATCCTATTGCTATTAAAGTAGGTACGAGTATACGTATAAAGACACATCGAGACGGTGCAATACTAATGAAAGATCGATTGTCGAAAACCACACGACGCAATAAATAGTTGTCTCGTGGAGAGTAAACATTGGCGTTCAGCCGCATTCATGCATAATTGATGAGGGTTCGAGCGAGCGTGTGGATTCCAGGCGGTCACGACTCGGCCGAGCCGCGCTCCCGAGCCTCCGGCAGCCATTTTGTGGAGCCTGCTCGCCCCGATCGCGCACTACGTGAATTTTAATACCATACGAGATGCACACTGTAGCTTTGTATCTAACATTTAAGCAGAATTAAATCCCGTCACTTCCGTTACCCTCTTCCATCGTAACATGTAACACATTTTACGTCCCATTGCCAACACTCGTCACAGTAAAGAGTTGCATGCATATAATAACAAATGATCGTTATTAGTTTCTATTGTTACCGATTGAGTAAATAGAGCATGAGGCAGTGTAATAACATAATAAATTAAATAGTACAATACATGTGGCCGCGTGGAACTCTCACACACGGCCATTGTGATGCGTAATTGTAATCAAAAGTCTTTTCTTTTTAAATGAAACAGTCATCGTTTATAAAGGCACTTACTATTAATTAGTGAGCAAAGATAAAGAGTCTAGGATAATATTTAAGATAGAACTGACTAAATTAATTAAAAACATAATGACTAATATGATGTTAATGATTTTTTAAATATTTTTTATACCGAAAACAAAAACAAAAGGAAAGTATAATTGTTTTTTGTCATTCAAACAAGGATAAATTATATTAACACAAGATAAATCGTAATCACAGGCACCATAACAACTGAGTTTATCACAGAGGTGTCTGCCGACTCAATTTTACGCAGATATTCTGCGGTCGAGTCCCTCGGCCGGCCAGGGCGCGGGCGGGGGCCGCGGGGAGTCGTAATGCCCGTACGTCTGTCTGTAACCGCAGCTCGCAGGCCGGGCTGACGCACTGGTAATTCGTAATGGAGAACCTACTATAACTATTATAGTCGAACGTATGCACGTCGATTTATATTTTTATTACTTATTTTTTTAATTTTTTACTTACCACCAAAACCTGGAGTCATTTGTTGTGTTTACAGTCGCATTTTATGCCCCTGCTCCACGACTGGCCTCATTTTTTTTACATGTATATGTATATATATTCGTGAAATACATGAAACTTTATCAGATTCCTTACATTATTTTCGTATCTGAATCGACAGTTTATTCATTGACATTTTCGTCCGTCCGCAGGCAGCTGAACGATGCAGCCACATTTCCTGGCGTCGAACCACCCATTGTTACAATTTGCACTTTTTTGCTCACTTATCAAGAATGGCGTGTGCGTTTGCAGCATATAAATGTTCACGTGCAATTTCTATATGCGATATTTACTTACATGTGGGAAATGAAAGTCAATAGAATAGGCTGCTTCGTCAGCAGAGAATGATATTATAGGTACCTACTACTTCTTTTACAGTTTCTCGTTTATATCAATAATTATGCAAATATTGTCTCTTTCTATTAAATGAAATGCTATTCCGCTATTCAACACGCAATGCCTCCAGAATTCGGTGGAAAGTGGGAAGCGGAGTGTCTTATCACTAGACTGAGAAAAAAAGAAATGCTATTTTGTGACATTAACAACAATTATAAATCGTTAAGATCATTTTTAATGCTTTGGTTATTGTTAAATACCTCAACGTCCATATATAGTATTAAGCAGAAACCATTTGCAAGCATTTACATAATTATGCGCTTCTACATAAACGCTATATGCTAATCTGGCAACAATAAATAATTTAAAAATCTACGTTTCTTTTAATTATGTAATCTGATCTATATGTTTGTGATAAATGTTATTCATATTATATCAATTGTTTATTCCAAAATTATAATAAATGTTGTATTAAATATACTTAAATAAAATTATATAATAATATTGTAATAAAAAGAATGTTTATTTATAGCCCAATCGTAACAATGATGTATTTAATTAATAAGGAAACATTGCGGAAAATAACCAACATAATAATCGTGATCGGACTCCGTAACCATTCTAGATTCCTTGGAATTATGTTGTCATTGTGTAAATAGATCTGTGATAAGTAAAATAAAGTGGCTGATGCGACATCTTTGTTTAATTTTTTTTTTTTGCTTTGGCTTTTTGCTTTTTGCTTTGGCTTTTTGCTTTGGCTTTTAAAAAGGGGCCGTACAAAACAATGACGCTACACAAATCTGTTCTTGTTTTACGATTGTTAAAAATCTCCACCATACATCAATATTGGCTGAAAACGAATGACTGCGTGTCGGGACTCGGCTATACATCACAGTGGAGCCTGCCTAAATCTCCCACAAAGGGGAGTGGCCTCCCTGGCTTATTCAGAAAGGCCGCATTAAGCGCTCGTTATTAACAGCAAACTGCAGGTTATCAAGGGTTTTCCTTAGAAAACTATCCAACCTGCTGTTTGGTAATTTGGATACATGCCAAGAGATGTATCTCTACTAAATAGGGAACTATTGCAATTGTAGGATATGGCGTCTTTTATTATGTGTTTTAATGCATAAAATATAAAGGATTTTTTATCGCTAACTAAGTTATATTAAATATAAAATACGCAGAAATATAATACACTTATATATCGACAGCAAGTTGGTAATGATTGTTGACGTGAGCAATGACAAAAGACCAGCTTTTAATTTAGAATATCCTATAGTTAAAAGATTATTGAACTGTAAAAGGGCGATGAGGGAAATGTCACAATTGTGGCGCCCTGAGGGCTAAAAGGGGGATCGGGGAGATTGTGATTATTGCGACATTTAAATAAAAAACGTTAACCTATTTTATTCAATAAAGGACTATATTAACTTTTGAGACTATTGTTGGTTTATATATAAATATTTAATAACGTACATTTATTTCCAAATAATATTCTTAAAATAACGTATGAAAACAACAAACGCTCGTTAAAACAAATTAAAACGGAGCTCAGTTCTTATCTTTTGAATAAATATTTAGCAAATTATTTATATTAATATAATACTTTATTAAATTATGAATCAGATAAAAATACCGAATAAAACGAATTACCTATATTATAGTAATATCTACATGGTAAACAGAAATACTTATCTTTTATTAAGAAGTCACGTCTTTGATCTCCGTTTCTTGGCTGTCTAATCTAATAACGGTATAAGCTTCCGCTCCCAGGCAATTGCCATGGAAACGATAAGACCTCGCGTCGACTCAAACATCCCTAACTTTATTTCTTCTCACAGAAGCCGCCCCTTCGAGCAGCTGATTTCTTTAATCGTGAATAATTTCC
>DWLH01001667.1:0-12290 GCA_018249795.1 Heliconius telesiphe telesiphe | reverse complement strand
CCTCTCTTAGAATTATCCCATTTAAATGATAATGAGAAGAAGGCGGCACTTTTTTCCTACTAAAACGCGTTAGTTGGCATTTCTCAATGTTTAAACTAAGCTTATTATCAGAGCACCAATTTGCCAATCGAACAAGGTCTTCTTGGAGTAAGATTGCATCGGTGGAATTGTTGATGGTTTTAAAAATTTTCATGTCGTCGGCGAATAGACAATAATCTGAATGTAAGAAGCAGCATCCAATATCATTAATAAAAATATTAAAAAATAGAGGGCCGAGATGAGAACCTTGCGGAACACCAGATGACGTAGGAAACCAATCAGACTGATATCCCTTAACCACAACTTTTGATTTCCGAGACCTAAGATAAGAATGACACCAATTAAATAAACTCCCTGTTAAGCCGCTGTTAGACAGTTTTTTAAGTAAAATTTCATGATTCACACTGTCGAAAGCCTTACTGAAGTCCGTGTATATGACATCAACACACGATTTTTTATCAATACAGACAGATATTTTGTTGACAAAAGAAACAAGGTTAGTAGCTGTGGACTTACATTTACAGAAACCATGTTGCTGTGGTGTAATAATTTGCTTAATTTGCCAAGCAATGTACGGAAATATCAGTTTTTCGAAGAGTTTGGCAAACACGGTTAGAATAGATATAGGTCTATCAGATTGTGAAATAACAATACTAAAATATTAAAAAAGATAATTTAAATTTGAATAATCATCTCTCCGAGTGGAAGTCGAACCTATGACTATAACCTTTAAATTCAGATGATTGCTGATGAAATATCGTTGAAAATATTTTGCTAGAAGTAAAAACACAGATTTCAGTAGGAATATCGGTTCTACAAACATCCAACCGACATGAAGACAACTAATTCCGGTTAACATAACATATTAATGTTATTTTAGTAATATAAAAACTTTTATTTCATTTCCTTATTTCCAATAATCGTGCACTGCTATAATATTTTTACGCATAGTTTTGACTCTCTTTGACCTTTTTTTACAGCTGTGTAAATTATTTGCAATTTATTTAAATATAATAATATAATTTTATATCAATTATTACAGTATTCTAAAATATTTTTTTTTTCTTTCAACTATACGCTGCATTCCACGTGTAGCAGGGTATGCAGAGGGAGATTAGTGTTAAGATACTCCATACCCCACTTTCCGCCGTATTCTGGAATCATTGCATGTTAGAGCGAAGAAATGTAAATATTAAATATTAATTTAGTTGGGAATCGAACCTACAGCCTGTGGCGTTTACAGTTACATGCTTATGTCACTGCACCATGACTGTCTCAAAAAAGTTTATAGTTTTCACAAAGTTGAAAACCCCTATCAATCCAATTGTAGTGTAAGTATGGCCGAGAGTAACGTTCCCGCATCAGGCGCACGGCACGATAAGGACGTGCCGAAAGACTTATTTTTACTTTTTTTGCAATTTCGTGCACACAAAATCGGGCTTGAATCAAGAACTGCAGGTGAAGTTTTTTTATTTTATTTTGTTACATAAAAAACTTACATTTATCTTGATTCTCTAAAGACAGACAAGATATTTATTTTAATGATAATTAGTGAGTTTCTTATAAAGAATAATGTATGAAGAGACACATAAATAATGTTACAGAATAATTTAAAAATAATAATAAATGTTAGCAAATATATTTCATTGAAGACTAGTCAATGTCTATCTGCTTACCTGAAACCTGTATAAAACTGACAATTCTAATTAATACTAATGAGTAAAGTGTCTCAAATTATGTAAAAAAATTGCTAGTGTTATTCCACACTTAGGAAAGAAAAATAAAAATTTGAACCAGGGATTTGAACACACGCCTCTTGGGAACCGTGTTTGGACGGTTCCCAAGAGGCGCGTATTCAAACTACGCAACGATCAAATTTTTATACGTTTTCTAAATAAGTATCATTAATATTACTTAATATGACTCCACATAATGTATAATACAGTAATATCATTACATCAGAATGCGATAAATCAACCACAAACAACACGTTAAACTAAACTGAAACCATCAATAATAATTTTAGTCCCTTCATATAATTTACAGCTATATAAACTTGCTGACATCACGAGAAGAATAAATAGGGATTTATTGAATGATGTAGCTAATTTGTGTCACGGATGGACATCCCAATATAAATCAATGTCACGCTAGCGACACGTTCGTGAAATCTATGACCATTCACACTTTGGCTCAATCTGAGAGTTAGATGTTTAGTTGGTATTAGTAATGAAAGTTATTGCTTTGTAGATTTGGCCCTGTAGTTATTTTGGGATAAATTATATTACAGTTTTGTCATTGATAAAACATAAGTTATTATAATTATTTAGTGATAGTGAGAATACACTCTGTTCTACACTTAGGGACTTGTGGGATCTTGGTGTTTTAATATATATTTTGTTTCGGTTCGGCTTCTGTGTGAGAAAAAGAAAACGTTTTACGGGCTTTAGGTGTTTAGGAAGCTAAACTTTTTCTAATATTTATTTTATAAACATTTAATCGTATTGGTAGACAGAACGATTTATGACGACGACATTTATGTAATTCCTCGATTTTTTCCGAATTTACATTTGGTAATATTACAAGATACTTCTTATATTATATCTATCATAAAAGAATTACAAAGCTCTAGCTTTAAGTTTTTTTAACTTATGTCATTCTGGCCTCATTCGTTCAGTCACATTTATGTGTCGGAGTCATATTTTTGCTAGAGCGATGTCATCCATTTTTTATTTTACTATTTTTAGAGTTGAAGAAAAAAATATTTTTATTTAACTGAAGCAAAAAATCATTGATATTTAATTTAGATGCCAAATATAACTTAACAAGATTGCAATAAGTTATTGTACCTAGATCACAAGAATGGGTGGGCGTTTAAAATTAATTCCGAATAAAAATTACGACCGACTTAAATATGAAAACAAAGGAAGGCTAAAGACATAAATCATATCAAAATTTTCTATACTGTAGCACGTAACACGAATATTGGAATGCATAAACCTAGTTAGTGTATTTGCCAAATTATTGTTTACTAAAGAAACACCTGTTAGTTGATATGAGCTTACTGCTCTTGCCGCATATAGCAAGGTAGAACAGAACCCCCTCACCACTTTAAAAGGCACTGCATGCTGTGAGCGGTGGGACTCACTGTCACAAATTATATATTTTTCTAACATGAGCTGTACCCCGCATATAGCAGGATAGGCTAAGGGGACCTATTGTTGAGACACTCCGTTCTCTATTATCATATTATATTAGTAATATATGTTGAGAGTTTTAGTAAATTGACGATCTAGAAATTACGATTGTATAATATTATACGACAATTACATTACAATAGAATATAGGTTTAATAGATTAATTATATCATTCATTAAAATATTTTGAAAATTAGTTTCATTGATGGTTAGTCATTTTTAATTTCAAATGTGTGAGAAAAACAAATATATCTATATCTTTTGCTGTTATGTAGGTAACGGAAACCTGGTGTTTCAATACTCTGTTCTCCACTTCACGCAAAAATACGAGAAACTGAACTTGGAAATAGAAAATTCTTAGAATAAGAGTTAAAAATTGTGGTGAAATGTATCCATATCATATCTTTTTTCCAAAATCAGTGATGGTGTTTTTTTTTTAAATATAAAAAGAAATATTTTCCAGGAGTCTTGACTATAGGCTTCAGGCTTCGTTACGATTAATTTTAAGGCCTGCTGCAGACTATTCGGGAATGGGCATAAACTCGAAAAGCTTTTAGAAGAAATCTGGGGAATATAAGGTAATATTTTACCTCGTGGAATACTTATGAAAAATAACTTTAACAAACACAACGGTCACAAAGGGCAACATAACTAATTACATAATACATATATGTAGGAATATCTTTTAAAATAAAATTTTAATGGATTTTTTATAACATTAATTATGCATTTCTCAATATTCGTAGTCGGTTAATTTAGAATTACATATTTTAGTTTTATCATATGAAATAATTAATGCGTTATTGCGGATGTGGCACATCAATAGGTAATATTAAGGAATATGGTAACATAGGATATTATAAAATAAGTACGCCTTGGTCCCAATAACGCGTATTACACGATAGCGTGTATTTTTTATTTATTTAAAATACAGGCTATCGTGGTGCAGTGGGACTACATCTGATAATAAGCGATGAATTATTTTTATTTCCTTCTGGTGACATGTAGAGAGCGGCGTTTAATTCCACCACTCAACACGCAATCTTGTAATTGAGTGGTGCGTGCGCAATAATGCTCATCTTCTATGATTGTTCTCTAGTATCCCTCTGTGTACCTTATATATACAAAAAATAATAATATAACGAAAAATACCTAGGAAAAAAGAGACCTGGGCCAGTCACACCCTTGTGCCCCTGGATTGTCGTGGCCCAGGGGCACAAGAACAATGCCTTCAAAATTCGGCGGAAAGTGGGGAATGGAGTGTCTTTGTTTTCTAGGTTCCATCTGCCTACCCTGCTATGTGGGGGATACAGCGTGAAGCTGTTTTTTTTTATAACGAAAGATCCAAGTAATGCTATCGTAACAAATAAATAAATTGGAAAGCTTCTAAATTTCTTATATATCGTACCGGTAGTATCACATACTTAGTAAAAATATTACCAGGGCCGGTAAAACATCAGAAGATTTACAAAATACATATTACAATATTTAAACAACAAGAATAAGCGATATAATAGAACCAACTTATTCACAGTACTTATACCTACTTATACACCATTTCTAAGTCGATATTCGGAATGTAGTCTAAGAACATGTAGTCTAGGTGTATGTTCATAGTAACAATGGCCAATGGTTTATAATTATTATTATTAATTATTCTACATTATTACATTAATAAGACAGTAGAACTAAACATCAAACAACAAAAAAAAATATAATATAATAAGAAAAACTTAAGCATCTTGATACTAACGTTTCTATTTTTAATAGCCTTTTTTATTGTATTTTTTTTCAGCTTAGCAGAAGAAAAAAAAAATAAACAAAATAAATTTATTTTATTTATTTTTTTACGCAAAGTACTAGATATGTAGCCAATTAAGTATTCAAATTCAAATTTACAATATTTTTATTCAAATAGACTATTATAGACACTTTTGAATCGTCGAATGAACATACAAAAAAAAGCTACCACCGGTTCGGAAGGCAATTCTGCTTCATATTTTCATATTTATGTCGAAATTTATTCACAAAACTTCGCTACTTCGTTTCGTTTCTTGAACAGTAGTAAGAGATTTCAAAGTTTTGAATTATAAACCTGTTTGCTATTGTTTATACAAAAAAAAAATTGGTATTGACAGTCAATCCCCATGAAATCGCGATATTTTAGCAAAAATATAAAATACTAAAAAAGAAACATACGAAATAAAAACATAACAATATATAATAAGTTATTTATTCATATTTTACTAAGATTTTTTTAAGTAACAATTCTAAACTTCATTTTCTATGATTACCTACCGTCACGTACACGGTTTTTCTGACTGGTGACATCACTACGCTACCAGCGTACTACGGGTGTACCTAAAGTTGTTATTACCAGTGAGACTGATATTCTAATATCGTACTATCTTGAGCGTCTGACTGTGAGAAAGTTGGGGGTTCTATTAGAGGAAATGAGTTATTTTTGTTTACTCGTTCTGCTAACAAGGCAAAGCGTGGCGTTGAATTTCGTCACATAATAATATCTCGAAAAGTGGGGAACGGAGTGTCTTGACAACTGGTTCGTCTGCCAACCCTGTTAGGAGTGTAAGAAGTGTAGAGCTTTTTCTGAAATTTCCATACCACACTTGAACTAGGCTTGAGGTTATTACTTTTTAAGATTTAACTAAAACAAATGTATAATTTTGTGATTTTTTGTTGAACTAAGGTTTCTTTTTTTCTAAAAATGTACTATGTATATATATATAAAAAAAAAAAAAAAATTAAAATTAGCTTCACGCTGTATCCCGCACACAGCAGGGTAGGCAGAGGGAACCTAGTGTTAAGACACTCCGTTCCCCCGTGTATATATATGCATTATAAAATATGTATAATATGATTATATTGTGAGTATGTACGAGAGAAGAATGGAATCCCACTCGAGGAATAGTCTATTATAGACTTATAATATGTTTTTACGTAGTATTAAACAAATTTGCTTCCCATCGATGTACACTAAAATCTTTCAAGCTATCCAACAAACGAAATTTAATGCGATTTTCATTAATAGACAATGATTCAAGAGGAAATGTTATAATATGTAGAGCCAAGAATGTCAAAGATTTGTAATGTGATGTCGTAAAAAACATATTTTTGTACTATTTACCCAATTCCCGAGAAATTGCGTGTTGAGTGGCGGTGCTCAAGCGCGCTTTGTATATCAGAACGGTGATTTTGAACCCACGACCCTCGCGTTCACAGACGCTGTCTTATACCGTCACGATGACCTCATGAAGGAATACATACAATCATGAAGCTCACGCTGGACAAGCCGAGCAAGATACTAGTTATATAAATTCCTTCGGTCTGTTTATTATAATATTCGATTATATTTACTCTACGAAAATGCACTTAAGTTCTGGAACAGCTTTCTCTCAACAGCCACTGTTAACATTTAAATATAAAACGCTTTAAGTTTTAACTATATTATGTTTACAAAATAACTACAATAACGTTCATAACCATAACCTCGGTCCGCGTTCGTTCAATAATATTTGATTGTTAAATTTTAAGGACCTAACGGTATGAAATAATATTGTTCTAGTAGCAGCTCTGAAGTTTAAACAATACCTATTAAATTTTAAATAAATAAGCTTTACTCTGTATCCCGCACACAGCAGGGTGCACACAGGGAACCTAGTGTTAAGAAACTCGTTTCCCACTTTCCGCCGAATTTTGAAGGCATTGCGTATTGAATGTCGGAACTCAACACTGCGCTTTACTTCGGCACCAGAGAGAAGAAATGAAAACATAAATGTAAATAAATATTTCATTTCCTCAAGTGGGGATCGAACCCACGACTAGTCGATGTTACAGTCACACCTACGCCACGACTGGCCTCATTAAATTTGTAATATTTAATATTTCATCGTGTTTTGCTAGGTATTTGGTGTATCATATATATATTTTTTCAGCTTCAAGCTTTGTTCTGAATATATCTAAACAGATACGCGGATATTCTACCTAAATTCAGAATATTTCATGTTGACTGGCGAAACTTAACGCCGCGTTTTACTAAGATAAACCGGGGAGCAGGAAGATGAAAATAAATCATTCTCCCGAGGGGAAGAACGTTATCCCAATGCGGCACATTAGGTACAGTATCTGACAGTAACACGACGATTACGTGCTCGATCATCACTTGGAGGAACAGCTGTGGTAACAACACAAAATGCGGCGTTGATCTCCGTTAATCGACGAAAATTGAGCGGAAAGTAGGTAACAAAATGTCACTAGATTCCCTCTGCTTTCTCCGGTAATAATAAAAGCTGGTTCATTTCGAACGCAGCCTGTAGTTTTTGCTTCTAATAATGTCAAGAGAGTAAACACTTGATTAATCTCGAAAAGCAAAATTATAAATAACGAGTAGGTGAGTATTCTTCTATTTCGTTTTATAGCTGCACTTACTGGAAAATTGACTTTTGACCTAGTTTAGATGAAATTCATTTTCTCAATATTCCGAGACCGATTTTCCGTGTCATTAAATATTTTATTAGAGAACGTAAAGGAAATTTATTTTAATATTAAAATTATTATTCATTTGCATTAATATTCAATAAATCATTTATTTTTTTAATTATTAAAGTTCTAGTTATATAAGTATAGGTTTCTGTTTTATATTAACTTTAATAAAGCTGTTAGCGTGTAATAAATGCTTAAGAGTAAATTATTATTTATTATAATTAATATTTTAATTAATTATTAGTTGTACGGAAGCGTTTTTCTGTAGAAGTAGTTAGTTAGTATGTAATATGTATAAAATATTAAAAGAATATAAGAAGAATGCAATGGCTCAAGCTTGTGACTGTAAACATTTGAGCTTGTGGGTTCGATTCCCTCTCGAGGAAATAAAATATATAATATTTTATTTTCTTCGGTCTGGTGTCGAAAGCGCGGCGTTAGTTACTGCGGTAACTAGAAGCCTTGCATATTGTGCGCAATATGCAAGGCTTCTAGAATTCTGCGGAAAATGGAAAACGGAGTATCTTAACACTAGGTTCTTTCTAAAGCTAGCTAAAAAAAATATGTAGAGATTTTTTTTTCATATTTTAAAGGCATAACAAGAACTAATTTCTCATCAATTTTTAGTTTTTCGTCTACACATTGTCTCCCGTCAGTCATTCAGTGCCGAAAGAGTTTTAATATAAGTATATTGACAGATAATAAAGAAATCAAATCATTTCTTATAAAGGCAAACGTTTTTGTTATATCGTTGATTGAAAATAAAAAAGAAAGGCACGCATCAATAAATCTTTGAAAATAAACAATGCTATGTAGGTATCGAAACGAGTTCCCAACTTAGAAAATTTAAATAACTAAAGTCTCGAATATTTCTGAGAAGTATTCGCCTCTTGTTCTTGACTAAATTGAATACTTATTAATAAATATTATTATTTTTCATCTTATTTCATAAGAAACGTTCACGCCTTGTTTACTCTGTAGGCGCAAAGGCCTGGGCCTTCAATTAACTTTAATAAAAACCTTCTGTTGTTCGAGATAGATATTAAATTTAATATAATATAAAGAGATAATAATCAGTACTTTATTGTATATTTAGAAATAATAAGTAATGCTCTCATAATCCATATTAATTACCTCCGTAGAAAAAAAAACATTTTGTAAGTAAAATAGTTCTATTCTAGTACGGTAGTTTTAAATATGATGTCATTATAGGGAAGTTTGGGAATATCTCATTGTATAAGCGGTGATAGCGAGTTCAATAAAAATATACGGTTTTTATTTAATATGTTTTTTGTTATATAAAATGTAGCGTTAAGCTTTGCTACCCAATTTATTAAATCTATAAATATGACAAAATTGCAAGATATACGAGAAAATTTATGATTGTTTTTAAATATTTTGTCTGTTTGTCTGTGCGTTGATGATATTTACGCTAATATCAGAAGCCTTTTGGCTAATTTTAATGAAATTTTTACTATTTTATTTTGGCAAACATTTAGTGTTTTGTTTTAATTGGTTCATAAGTAAAATAGTTAAATCAATATAAAATATTTTGTTCAACAAAATTACTATAAAATAACTATTTTTTATTGAATTTGCTGAAACTTTAGCTTTTAATTTACCTCTTCCATAAGTCTTTAGTATACAACAATATATTGTTTCAAAATGATAATATTATTAGAACACGAATTTAAGTCACATTAACAAATAAATAATTATGAAGATCAAGCGGGCGAAGCCGCGAGCGAATCGCTAGTTACGTAAAAAAATGTAATGGTTTCAAAGTTTCAGGATGCCTGAACAATATTTTTGTAACTTGAGTTGCGTGTAAGGCCTAAATGTGTATAGAATGGGGCAGGGTCTAATTGTAAATGCTATGGTTACGTATAGTGTCGGTTCGATTCCTAATCGTGAAAAGAATTATTTTCGTTTCCTAGCTCTGATAGACGATGTGGAGCGATATATTCCTCCGCATATATCGTAAAATCTAAAATTCGATGAAGTGGAGAGCGGAGTGTATAGACATTAGATTCCACTGCCTACCTTGCAATATGCGGGATAAAGCGTGAATAAATAGATAAACTAAGTAAGCACATTTATATGTACCTACTATAAATATATATATATATATATATATATATATATATATATATATATACATATGCAACGTGAAAATAGCTTAATATAATGTAATTCTCGTCAGAGAATAAATTAAAAGCAATTTATTATTTTAAGCGATTTTTAATATTCGCCAATACGATTTAGATTATTATAAAATGATTATATTATTAATCCGTATACATTAATAAAATTGTTTTCTGCATAATTTGCAACTTAACAAACAACCACGGATTATATTTAATTTATAAATATCCAATATAATAATATATATTTTTTGTCATTACATATTTCTATTATTAAACACTATATTAGCTGACTGATATAAAGGTAGGTATAGAAATCAGTGGAATTAAAAAAAATACATTCGACTTGCGTTAGTAATTAAATAATTAATTTTAATAAAATACAAGCATTTTTCTTTAACAACGCAAACATGCAAAGTATATAAGGTCAAAAGGGGATAGCGGTTATTTCTTATTGACCAATATTAAATTAGACATTTCGAATCTTTCGATGGGCTAGGCTATAATATTAAATTAAATCAAATTCACGCTGTATCACATAGCAGGGTAGGCATAGTGTTATTACACTCCATTCCCTAATTTCCACCGAATTTTTCGAGGCATTTCGTGTTGAGAACGAGGAAATGAAAATATTAATAATTAATAATTCATTACTTCGAGTGGAGGTCGAACCCACAATCGTTGCATCAAAGCCACATCCTCGTGGCCCTGCACCACGACGTCAATACAATAATATTATAGATATTTAGTAACATAATATTCCACACAAAGTCTCGAGCTTAGATCAGAGAAGTAATAAAATAACTAATTTTTCATAATGTCTTCATCTTTATCTATTGTAATTTTTTTTTTAATCCATCTTGTAAATATTTAGAATATACATTCAAAACACAAAAATCATCATACTAAATAAACGTACATAATTATATTATATCAAAAAATCTTGAACAGCTAAAATTGCACGTTGTTTTCATTATTTGATAAGATTAGACCGGTACCGGTATTTACCTTCGATCACGTGGCGGCCGGAGAATTTCTTTTGATATCGTTCCACTTTTTTACTATACACTATTTTTATAGCAATCTAAAGATAGATTAAACCTGATTTTAATTCAGAATTCGTTTAATTAACCGATACAGATCGAGGACGGTCGACACACGTGTTCCCCTCGCGAAAGCTAGGCACCGACTGACCGAGATGGGAGTCGGACGATAATCGCTTTTCACTTCAGTTGTGCACACTATGTGTCATCTATATAATATTTCTACTGTAAAGTGTGAAAAATACGTAATATTTACTTGTTATCGTCTTTAGGGATTACGATTGTGAATGATCATTTGTAGGGAAAAAGTTTCTGGTAATTAATTTTGAATGTCATTGTTGTTTATTACTCCAATTTCTAAACGTTTCTTATGTCTTTATCTATTAAGAAAAGCAGCTTCATGCATTTTTCGTTCATAATGCTAGGTTCCTTTTGCCTAGAAGGAATTTAGTGTTACGACCCTCAATTTTTTGGATATATTTTCGAGACACTGTGTCTTGAGTGGCGGATCTAATTGTCAAACTTGCAAGGGTGGGGAAATAAAAAGAATTCATTTCCGCGACTGGGGATCGAACTGATACCGTTTGTGGGTAGACGCTGCCACCTTACGCGACGAGGGCCTTGATGGTATATCTCGAAATGTACGTATATCTTATTAAAAATAATGTATTTAATGTTTATATAATTGTTTCTCAGCTGAATGTTGGCCATGTGGTAGAATTCACAAGGTTAGGGAAATATGGCGTTTCAAATTACATTCAATGTTAAGTTATGTAGGTAGAGAAAACTTAAACTTGAGGCCATCGTGGCGCAGTGACATAGCGAGGGACTGTGAACGCGACGCAAGTTTGTAGGTTCGATTCCTACTCGAGGAAATGAGTTATTCAATAACATCTCAATTCTTAGCACGAGGTTTCTTCTGCATATGAGGAAGCCTCGTGCGGGATACATCGAAATTAAAAAAATAATAATTAATCTAAAAAAAAGACTAATTAATAACTGCTGACAGCGACTTTCCGCCACGCGCTTATTTTATTGAATGATAGCCTTTACCGGGCGCATTCATCTCTCTCATTCTCTCAACGGTCCGAAACCACATTTTGAAAGATTAACTCATTAAACTAAAAAAGTTCTGTTTAAAATATATATCATATCATATATATATATATATTTTAGGCAGTGGGAACCTAGTGTTAAGACACTCCGTTCCCCACTTTCTGCCGAATTTTGGAGGCATTGTGTGTTGAGTGGCAGAACTCAACGCCGCGCTTTGCCTCGACACCAGAGCGAAGAAATGGAAATAAAAATTTAAGTAAATATTTCATCTCCTCGAGTGGGGATCGAACCCACAACCAGTCGATTTTACA
>DWLH01001666.1:0-12294 GCA_018249795.1 Heliconius telesiphe telesiphe | reverse complement strand
ATGGAAATATAAATTTAAGTAAATATTTCATCTCCTCGAGTGGGGATCGAACCCACAACCAGTCGATTTACAGTCACACTTTGTGCCCCTGCGCCACGACTTGCCTCTCGGAATTCAAAGTCTCATTATGTCGTATTATCACAGCTAGGAAATGAAAACATTTCTTTACCGGGGAATATTTTTTTTCAGCCCGTCGTGGCTCAGGGGTACAAGAGTGTGACTGTAACCCGACGATTATGGGTTCGATCCCCACACAAAGGAATGATTTATTACTTATTAACATTTTCATTTCTTCGCTCTGGAACGGGAAAACCCCAGCGTTGAGTTCCGCCATTCAACACGCAATACCTCGAAAAAATTGGCAGATAGTAAGGAACAGAATGTAAGACGTTCTCACACTAGGTTTACCGTGCTGTGTGCGGGATACAACGTGAAGCTGATTTTATTTTATTTTTATTCACGTTAACATAATCTCTAAGGAAGTCCAAAGTTTCCAAAAAAACATAACACATTTCGTAGTTCATGCCTCAAATGCTAACAACGAGTAGTTTTCATTCTAGTCCAGGGGGTGTCTTTAGAAGCCTCTCTGAAAACTGGATAGTGAATTTTTGTTAACACTAATATTCTTAAAAGGTAAAGTTTTGTATTTAATATGCTAAAAATGGACGCTTTTTTTTAATTCTTTATTTTGGGTGTTATTTTGTTTCTGCATTAACTGACAAGGTAAATAATGTAATAACTATCATTTTAATTTACTCAACACGCAATTTCTATAAAAAAATCGTCAGAAAATTTTCCTCCCTTTAAATTAATTGAAAATTCCCTCTGCTTCCCCTCCTATGTGCGGGATACGGCGTAAAGCTATAATAAAATATAAAAACATAAAAATACCATATAATAAAGCCCTTCCGTTACTGAGTGCCCCCACCGTGAACGGAGCGGACTCATTAAGGACTGCGTTGGACACGCAAGAGCGAACTGCATACTTGTAATTCCATCAATAAATAGTCGGGCGGAAAGGACCGAGCGAGCAGAAAGAGTTAAAAAGAACTCGTCCAGTTCTTTAAACAGTTATAAATTGTCATGTAGGCAGATTAGGGAATGTAGGGGAGCACTGAACAAGGATTTCTCGAAATTCCCTCGAAAACTGTAAAAAAAATTAAAGTTACCCATTTTCGTCTAAAAGTTCACGCAAACATAAAACAATGTAATAAGCACTATCTTATATAACACAATAGTATTATAACACATCTTGATAAATAAACAAATTGTTTCGTTCTAACAATACATTGAGTAAGTGCTACATTATTTTTGTTGAGTTAGACACTACCTGGATAATTTAGGTTAATTCTAACATAATAAAGTAAAAGATAACATTTAAAATTGTATAACATTTTAATATTTTAAATATAAGTACTGTTCCTTTACTTCGTAATTAACGTTACGTATATATGCGAGTTGTGTTTTTTTTTTTTCGTTAATTCATATATTTGTTTTTGTTTTTTTCTTTTTATTTTCATGCTGTTTTCCGCGACGGTTATGGGTTTATTTCTCATTTTTGGGGATTCGTACCTCAAAAAAACGGAACCTTTTTAAGATAAGTGATCTTCAGCGCTTTGCCGTCCGTGTGCTCAAGATCCCGTGGAGATGTCAAGCTGAAATTATTAAATATTCTAGACCACGGTCCCTTGGAGCACAGAAAAAATTAACCTTCTAAACCTTAACGTACGTGAGAAGACAGACTCCTGCCTCGTCGCTTGTCTTGTTCTTCTGATGTTTTGGCACAGTCTTCTTTGCTTTTTGCCATAATTTATGCTTATGTGACATATATTAAAATTACTTTTTTTTCAAAGATACGAGCGTTTCTGCATCGTTATTACTGCATTTCGCCGCGTAATCAAAACCTATAGGGTACTTCCCGTTTACATACAATTGTGAAATTTGGCAAGAAGTGAGAACTTGCAGTACAAATAAGGGGAAAAAAACATAAAGTGAAGATTTATAGATATTTTTAACAATAAAAAACATTACAAATTTATAATTGTGTAGTTCATTATCTATAAAATTAATGTATACAGTTTACATATAAGTTTGTCAAATTTTATATACTTCCCGTTGGCATACAATCCAGAAATTGATACGGAGCCCTCTTTTTAATTTTCTATCTTTCTTCTCATAAAAGACATAGTACGTCATTGAGTTCCGTGAAGCAACACACAATGTCTCGAAAACTGGGCGATGCGAGACGACTGTATTAACATTAGCATTATCTCATCCCACTTTATGCGAGATACAGCGTGAACCAAAACTAACAAAAAATCTCCGCAATCTCCGCTATTTACATAAAAAAGACCCAATCAAAAATAGAACCATTTGCGGTACAAATACATATAAAACACCCAAACAGTAGTTAATATCAAACTTGTTAATATGTAAACTTTAATTACATTGAAGTTAACTCGACAAGTTTGCTGTAATGAGACCATTACTTTTGAAGATCGATTACTTAGAGTTGGGGGTCCGCTCTATAGATACGAAAATAGACTCTATTGATTTATTTTTATATGCATTTGTTTTTATATGAAGATAAAGTGTAGAGATAGGACACTGTGTTCTATGTGTTCATTTTGAGATTTGTTCGTGGCGTAACGGAATTAAAAAACTTCACGCCGTATCTCGCACATGGCAGTGTAGGCACAAGGAACCTGAGTCTTAAGACATGTCATCGATAGTTTTAAGGTATAGCTTGTTGAGTGGCGGAGCTCAACGCTGCGCTTTGCCTCGTTATCAGTGCGAGGAATTGAAATTATTAGATATTTAATTTCCACGAAGTTTCTCCAGTTGAAAGCAATTGAACCCACAATCTGTCTAACGATCACGACTAACTTCGTCTAAGTCTCTGGTTTCCACTTTCCACCTACTAAGAAATATTATGTTATGTTAGTGGAAATCAATACTGACCATTGTCCAAGATTTTTGTTTTCTTTGGACAAACCTTCTCTCTACTTTGTATGAGAAGTCGAAAGAAGTTTTTTTTGGCGCTTTCCGTTTATATATATATACACCTATACAAGAAGAATAAAATATGTATTTAAATGTATTTGCATAAAACTGCATACTTTCATCAAAAAAAAAACTTCAATTAAACTTAACTTAACTTTTAACTTTCTGCCTCCAGAAATCGGCAGGAAGTGGGGACTTAACACTAGGTTCCCTCTGCCTACCCTGCCGTGTGATACAGCATACTTTCATATAGTTTAATATTTGTTTAAATTTATTGTCGTTAAATTTCATTAATTCATTTTATTTGGATTCAATTTTCTTTAAATATATTTTCAATAATTGCATCAGTTATTTTCATTTCGTTTCATTTGGAAAAATGTATTAAAGCCACGATTGATTCAATTATATCACTTTAAAAAATATATGTATTTTTAATTCCTCAATTCAATTAAATGCGTTATCTAACTAACAAGTAATATTAAATGTATGTTTTTAACAAATTTATTATGTTTGTATCCCCTTCATTTATTCATGTCAGCCTTTCAACGCCCACTGCTGGACATAGGATTCCCAAGGACTTTCCCAAGAATCTCCACGCTGATCGGACCTGCGCTGCACTATGGGCAATCGAGGTCTGTATCAGATCAAAAATCGATAACTTTTTTATTTGTTAAGATAAACAAATGAATTTTTGCACAAGTATAAAATAGCGCTTTAGGTAAAGTTCAGATATTATACTTTTATTGGAGTATATATATATATAAAAAAAAAATCCTTAGTCCACACTACTTATAGTAGTCATAAAAATGTATTATTAAATTAGTTTATTAAAAAACAATGTTTCTTAAGCTGTCATCTATTTGAGTAAGAAATTACGATTACACATACTTATTTTATGAAATATAAAATTTACAAAAACTGATTTACAAGTAGAATAATATTAGAAATGAATGTATATTACATAATGAGTATATTATATTTAACTATACTTGGTGAACTTTGGGATCCATAATAAGTTAATTCGCTTTTCAAAGATCTAGGGTATCTTCATCAAGTGCCTTCTCACTTTTGCTATACTCGTATGTTTTTCTATGACTGGAAATGTACGGATCTGATGTGTAGAGAAGAGTATGAAATACATCCTCATTTGTCACTGATTGAGAGCACTTCTGGCATGATGTAGGCGAAATTTTTGATACTTCTTATTACGAGATTCTTGTGCACCTTGTGCATTCTTCGGATCTCATTCATTTGTTAGATTCTTTAAATACATATATTGCGCTTTTGCTAAATCCAAATCAAGGAAAGCACTCAATTCCTCTTGATCCGATAGCATTTTGCTCTGGCTTGCGTTTTCTATGAGATTCAAATATAGAGACATTGTATATCGGTCAGCAAGCCTTAGTTTTTCTACGAGTTTTGCTTCTAATTCTCCTATGGAACGTAAGCCCTAAACGTAGGCATTGCAGAGCCATATCCACTAAATAGCGCGATATTTTCGCCTCTTCGTTGATTGTGATTAGTCCCCATAGGGACACAGGGTCTTCCTCGTTTTCCAGAAGATGTCGATGGTGAGTTCTCAGGTGCTACTTCTTCAATGATTGTAAGGTTAACAAATATTCAGAATCTAACCAATTTTCGTTGTTTTTTAAAAAATCGAATCCTTTTACCGGGACGATTCGGTCCATCGTTTATTAAAGGAACGAATGAGGTTCCTTTGAATGTTGCTGATAATAAAACACATGTTGTCTACAGAAACATGATACTTTTCTTTTAGAAATATTAATAGCTAATATTGATTGCTTCAAGTTTTTTTCCTCTTTCAATGTATGGGAGTAATAATTCACGTTTGGAACACTTGAAAGTATTAGCCATTTTGAAATTTAGTGAAGACACTTAACAATCAAACGTCTGTTAGTAATTTTATTACTAATTTGTAATAGTTTTATTAAATTAATTCACTCTTTTTATATAATTTTATAAATGAAGGTAGTGTGAATTTTATTGATGAGTAATACCGCAAAATGTGTGCAAAATGAAGATAAACGCTCTTTTATCAATAAATAACAATAATTTAATTGAATTTTACCGCAATCTAATCAATTAAATAGTACAACATTAGAAATTTCAATAGATAGAGTTTTCTTGTTCCCTGACTTGTATCGTAGTTTTCGTGATAACTTCTAAAACCGCACGTATCCACAGCTGATTTTTATAGATGTTATTTATGAATATATGGAATATAAAACAACATTAAATGTAACGCGTCGGGAGACGTTGGTAACTGTCAAAAGTCTCGATAAACTTTAAACACGTACCTTTTTTCTCTTCACTTATTGTTTATATTTTTTATAGGAGTATAGTCACTAAACCCACAATATAATAATTGTTTTAAAATCTACATACTATAGGCTTTTTAAAATAACAACAAAAAAAATTTATATAACACTTTATACCTATTTGCACATTTTTTTAAGGAAATTAAGTTTAAAATATCGATGCGAAGAACCTGACATAGACATTCTTACGTATTACAATTTCTCACAATAAAAAAAAATATATTCCAAATGTAATTCACGAAAAAATAATTCATTACATTAAAGGTCCACTATTATACTATTTAAAAAAAAAAAAAAAGTGCTTCAGGGACGACTTTAGTAAAAATGAATTTTGATCTGCCGATGTTCTACCATTATCCATAGTGCGCTGGCTGCATCCATCGGCTTCCCACAACCTTGACGTGATGACGAGATCGTCGGTGCTTTATGTGGAAGGCCAATTTCTATTTTCTTCGGGCATTTCGTGCATTTTATAAGTTAATATTTTTTTTGTACTTTTCTCGTATTTATTATAATGATAATAAAAAAATTATTTAAATTTCATATGTTTGTATTATCCACAAAGTTGCAAGTCTCGAAGTCATGTCGAGACGATATTTTTAGGGTTCAGTACCTCAGATAGGATCAGTTTGTTTTCCGTCTGTCAAGATCATTTATTTCGCGATCGCGTGGAGTTGTGAAGCTGTAATTAATATTATATATATTCATCTATGGTCTCTTGAAGCAAAAGAAAAATCTAAGTATGCAAGTTCGTAAGTCAACGCAATAAAAATATACGAGCGTATTGTATGAAATTCGACGAGTAATCAAAATCTATGTACGTACTTCCCGCCGACCTTATTTTGCACGAAATGAGAACAAGTTATAAAAATAAAGAAAAAAAATAAATCTTGCAATTGGCGGGCGAGTCCGACTTGCACTTAACCGATTTTTTCATTTAGATGAGGTATATTCGAAGTCCAGCATAAGGAACAGTTTAAGTTTCGTCGTGTACAATATAAGTAACTAGGTTAGGATAAGTATTTGAAGTCGAATTATTTTTATCTTAGAACCTTGTGTTTCATTCCCGTTTCGTGGCATCCCGGTGGTGCCACTGCGCCACGACCGGCCTCGACATACAAAATTGCACATCAATTAATCCAAGTTCCATTACCAATTTCGTTAGTTAAGTTTATTTGTATTGTTCTTATCCCGCGGGTGACGAAGGTCGATCTAATGCTGATAGGTCACGCGCCCGTCTGTTTGCTTTTCCCGTCATCCGGGCCCAGATTTATGATAGACGGCTACAACAGGTATTGTTAATAAGAAAAAGATAAGAATCTTGTGTATTTTGATGTGACGTAGGAGATTGATAAAATTAAAAAAAAAACAAATTATAGATTCCGCATATGGCAGGATAGATTTGGAATCTAGTTTTAAAATAGGAACCTAGTGACGGGACACAATGTCGTGTTGTATTTAGTAGAATGGGATAATAAAACCATCTGATCTCGCAATATTCCAGAATTCGGTGTAAAGTGGGAAACGCAAGTGCCTTAATGGGAACGGAGTGTCGTAACACTAACTTCCCAGGTTTCCTCTACTTACCCTGCTATGTGCGAAATACTGCGTAAAGTAAAAAAAAAGTTTGAATACCATTATCGAACACCGAACCATATCGCGACAAATGTCGCGGCGCTATTTACGCCACTCAACGCGAACGAGTAATGGGGAACGAACTGTCTCATCACTAGGTTCCAATTGTCTAGCCCGCTATATGTGAGGTACAAGCGAAAGTTAAAGTAGAGAAAATAGAGTCTATCATGACTACCGTGGCGTAGTAGGATGGCGTCTGACTGTTAACGCGATGGGTTATTGGTGCGATCTCCACTCGGGAAAATGAAATATTTTCGTTTCGTTTAATAATTCAAATACAAACAATTTTCCTATTTTATTAACACTATAAAAAGGAATCAAACCCATAACCATCACTGAACTAGGCCACCGATAATTATCTTATTAAATCAGGCCATTTTACACACTTATTAAAAAATTCTGAGTGAATTTATAAGTACTATAACAGTGTCTTTGAAGTAACGTAAACTTTTTTTTTTCAGTCACAAACAGATGTTAGCCTGAATTTAGTACTGTAAACACGAAGTTCGGGGCTCGGGGGTCTATTCTTGAAAAAAGCATTCGTATAAGAAACACGTTCTGTGAGTGGAATAGAGCCTTTGTGATGTTTATTATCACGCCGCTTTCCCTACTGAGTAATCACATAGCCTGTACGCGGCTTAGTCAAATATAATATGTATATTTATGTTATAAAGTTAAAGATTTGGTTGGTTAAACACGCTTATCTCAGAAACTACTTGTTTCACTTGAAAAATACTTTATTTTAAATTGTTCAATTATCGAGAACGGCTATAGATTGTGATTTGTCCCAATGAAATCCACTGTACCTGAGATCAACAGTATATCCCAAATTTGTTATTTCTATTTGACAGGTCTACTACTCTGCTAGCACATTATAATTTCACAAATCAATCAATGTATAACTTCATTTTAATATTTATATGAAAAAAAAATACATTGCACAAAAAGATAACATTGTATATTTTCTTAATTTTATGTATCTACAGTATTGCGTGATGTAGAGAGATTTTGCTGTCACCTAATTGAGATATTGCGAAACGAGTGAAAGAAGTTAACACCTCATTTTGCCCACATCAGGAATATTTAAAATAAGGTTTTTTTTTTGTGAAATTTAAATCCAGGACCGAGATAACAAACACATGCTTCGTACATTATTAATTACTAACACATACAAAAACAAGTATCTCTCCGTTGAATCAGATAAGGGAATGATTTAAACAAAAGTATTTGAATTAACGAGTGCACAAAATGTAAACTTTTCTTAAAATAAATAATTTTCAATTAATTACTTCTTTGTATTGTTTTTGTATAGAAAATAGTATGCAATTTTTCATCAATGTTTTCTTATAACGTCACCACGTACAAGTATCGTCCGTAAACGGTCGTTACAGACAAAAAGATTTTATTTTTTAAATTCATACTGCGCACGTTGAGTTTCGTCACTCAACATAGCATGTTGAGTTTCGAAAATTAGACGGATAACGGGTAACGGAGTGTCTTAACACTAGGTTCTCCCTACTAACCTTACTATAAGCGGTGAAAGCTACAACGCGAAGCTATAAAAAAAATATAACTAAGCTGGCACACATTATAAGTTGTGACATTAGTAATAAGTACGAAGAGGGTGTAGTAAGCAGCTTTAGATAGCGCAAATGACGCGTCACTCTCCCGACGTAATATATTTTTATTTTTGCAACAAAACTAACGGAAGTTCTTGCTTTGGACGGTGAGAAGTGTACTCGTATGAGAATGCTTAAGTTAACTTTGTGTTATTTGTGTTTAGTTTTTATGTTAATGTAAAAATATGAGAAGAAACTATCTACATACTTTCCATGAATTTACCATACGGTGGCCGGATCCATCACAATGCACCCTGCATCCTCATCCTAGAGGAGCAGCAGAGTCTGGAAGTTATATAGTATGTCCTAGGCACCGCTCTAAGCTCCTAATCCAAAAAAACGATACTTTGACACATCCACGATGTAGGATGGAATATATAGTTCTAATACCCAACACAGCAATTTTTATATATATTTTTTTTACATTCACGTTTTATCCCGCACACAACTGGGTAGGGAGACGGAAGAATATTGTGTTCCCCATTTTCAACCGAATTTTGAAGGCATTGCATGGTGAACGGCGGATATCAACGCCTCGCTTCGCCTCGACACCAAAGCGAAGAAATAAAAATATTAAATATTTCATTTCCTCAATTTGAAATGTTTATTTAAATTTATATTTCCATTTCTTTTCGTTGCGCGGCGTTGATTTCCGCCACTCATCCACGGCGGATAGTGGGTAACGGAGTGTCTTAACACTAGGTTCCCTCTGCCTACCCTGCTGTGTGCAGGATACAGAGTGAAGCTGATTTAAATTAATTTTAATTTCATTTCCTCTCACAGCCTATCGCGTTTACAGTCAAAATTTGTGCCCGTGCGCCACGACTGGCTCCAAACATTTAAAATTGTGTCAAGCATATGAGATAGAATGTGATTTTATTAACATAATCATAACAAAACATATTTAATCTCCCCCGTCTATGCAAGATTGTCAAAATTATCTTAGAGAGAAAACTTTATGAATACTAATTATAATACCACTTAGAAGTTACCGACAGTGCAAATTTAAACCTATGACCACTACAGTAGTATACATTATGATGGGCCATTGTGCCATAAGTAAGTATACCCTACTCGTATAATTTTAATAATTTTCAAAGCAAATGCTCATTAAAATTATTGAGTCAAAGGAATTATAATGAAAGGATCTAATACGATATTACTTCATGCAATTTCTTCAGTGTTGTCATGTTTAAAACGGCGTTGAGTTGCGTCATTTATTACATAACGTTCTGTGTTAATAGAAAAGCATGAATAAAATGATATATTTAATCAACTTTTATATAAATTACTTAAAATTACAAAAATGTCCAATTTTTTATTTGTACTGTAAGAGCGTCCGACTAAACGCGGTGATTGCGAGTTTGATCCCGACTCGAAAAAATCTATTATTCTCTAGCAAATGAAGCGCGGTGTTGAGCTCCGCCAAACACACAACTTCAGGCAGAAAGATCGAAGACCCGAGTGTCTTGACACTAAGTTTCCTTTGCTCCTACTAAGCAAGAATAATCTTTGAGCTGTAATTAACTTTAACCTTTGAATTATACGTAATATATTTTTTTATCATCACACTGTATTTTTTTTTTATGGATAAGGACAAGGCAAAAGAGCGTTCGGGTCTCCTGATGGTAAGTGATTACCGCCACCCACGACCCCGTGCAACACCAGAGGAGCTACAAGTGCGTTGCCGGCCTTTAAGGTGAAGATAGACGCGCTTTTTGAAGGTACCCATGTCATATCGACCTGGAAACACTGCCGCAGGTAGGCCATTCCACAGTTCCGTGGCGCGTGGAAGTAAGTTCCTACGAAACCGCACAGTAGTGGATTGCCACGTATCCAGGTGGTGTGGATGATATTTTAATTTATGACGTACTGCGCGGTTTGAAAATTCGGCGGCAGGTAACAGGTTAAACAGTTCTTCAGAACACTCCCCATGATAAATGCGATAGAGAACGCACAGCGAGGAGACGTCTCTACGCAAAGCCAAAGTATCAAGCCTTTCACAGATCATTAGGTCCCCAATGATTCGAATGGCTCTACGTTATATGCGATCAAATGGTTAAAGCTGATACTGGGGTGCACCAGCCCAGAGATGAGAACAGTACTCCATATGAGGCCGAACCTGGGCCCTATATAGGACCAAACGGTGTTTTGGGGTAAAGTACCGTCTCGCTCTATTGATGACCCCCAGTTTCTTCGAGGCCAACTTGGCCTTGCTTTCCAGATGATCGCGATACTGGCAGTCACTCGAAACATTAAGGCCCAATATACTGACACTGGGCGCGGCTGTAAGGGGAGTGTTTTGAAAGACTGGCTATACGATAAATGGGATTTTTTTGTGGTTAACGCGCAAACTTGTGTCTTCTGGGGGTTAAACTGGACTAAATTCCTTTCACCCCATGAGGAGACATTGTCGAGGGATGCCTCAACAGAAGATACAAGTTTATTTCGGCACTGGTTAGCGTTTTTCCGAGAGAGACTTGCTCGACCGGAGTAAATAGCGTCCACTGTGATATCATCTGCATAGCAATGAATGCCAGAATCCTCTAACATGCCATTGATATGCAGAAGAAACAGCGTAGGGGACAGCGCGCAGCCTTGGGGAATGCCAGCGGTCACGGGCATATGCTGGAGCAAAAACCGTCAACAGCGACCCTGATGCTGCGCCCAGTGAAAAAGCTGGCGATCCACTTGCATAAATTCTCGGGAAGCCCATAGGATGGAAGCTTAGCCAGGAGCGCCCCATGCCACACTCGATCAAAGGCGTTCGCCATGTCCAAACTAACTGCCAGGCCCTCTCCCTTGTTTTCAATAGCCGCAGCCCAGCGATGGGTAAGGTAAACCAGAAGATCGCCGGTTGAGCGACCATGGCGGAAGCCATATTGTCGGTCATTAATCAATCGGTAATCTTCTAGATAAACCAAGAGCTGGCTATTGATGATGCTCTCCATGACTTTTGAGAGCAGGGAGGTGATAGCAATAGGCCTGTAGTTAGATGGATCGGAACCATCTCCTTTCTTTGGGATCGGGTGGATAAGAGCGCTCTTCCATGAGTCTGGGACTACGCCGACTGAGTAAGAGTGCCGAAACAAACGCGTTAGCGGTGTCAGCTCAGAAGCACAAGAACGGAGCACTAAGGGAGAGATGCCATCTGACCCGCTGGACTTGTGGATGTCCAAAGAGGGCAGAGCTCGCCTAACAGCTGTTTGGTTAAACTGAACCTCAGGCATTGAGCTCTGGCACTGCGAGATGGTCGGCGGCGTTGTTCCTTGGTCATCCAAAGTCGAGTTTGAGGCAAAGAGAGCACCCAGGAAATCGGCTTTCTCTTTTGCCGTATGGACCAAGATGTCATTTCCTGTGCGTAATGGCGGAAGCGAAGGCTGGCTAAAGTTGCCAAGTGCCGCCTTTGAGAGCGCCCACAACTGATGAATTCCGGACGGGTACCTCTCATGCTTCTCGCCAATTTTGAGGATATGCTTGGACCTTGCTCTGGCAATTTGCCGCTTAAAGAACCTAGAGGCTGTATCCTGTAACTGTATCCTGCGCGTAGCGTGGCAGGGTTAACCGAGGACGTAGCAGGCCGTCGAGGGTGCCCACACACCCTTGACTCCGCGACGTGCCTTTGCAGGCTCCCGCCGCCGCGTTTCGCGGACGACTATTGTCCCCGCGTCTCGCGGCCAGTGGCGGTCGAGGAGGAG
>DWLH01001665.1:0-12294 GCA_018249795.1 Heliconius telesiphe telesiphe | reverse complement strand
ATATATATATATATATATATAACGATCTGTAGATATATGCATATTATGAATCAAGCTTAAATCGTCATTTACCTCAATTATCTTTAGCTTTGATCTTTAAATAAACAGATAAATACTCGAGAGGCAATAATAATGTTTACAATACAGATTTCGTTTCCTTGGAAAAATATATAAGGTAAATAAAACAAGATAACTTTAACATAAGTAAGTTTCAGAACTGTTATGTTTATTATAAAATAATTGACATATGAATATGAATATTTGCAGGCATTAATTAACTGAAATGTTGCCTATACTATTTTCAAATGTCTAAGTGAGATTTATACATTGTATATACACACAGCTATTTATATTGTTTATTGGTAACGTCACGTAGCTCTTTCCCAAATAAATAGGTTAACTAAACTACTTTTAAACTCAGATGTACGTTTATAGCCTGGCTTCAAGCCAAAACACTTTTATTTTGTTACAATATTAATTAGTTAGGTACAGAATATTGAAAATCTTAGAACAGATAGCCAACACATACTATAGTAAATATTAATCGAACATAGCAAGCGGCTGGAAATGTCTATCACTGAGAACGAAATAGAAAATCCAGAAACTTCTTCTTAATCGCTAAGATCGATCTGAATCATAGGCAGCAGAAATAGTTTTTAGTGACGGCATATAATTCTTCATACACAAGCATAGTAATGGTTGTTAATAGAACCTTCATATATATCACTACTTAGAACATGCTAATGCTAGATATTATAATATAACATAACAACACCAAAATATATTGTCGTAGTTAACCTTTTGGCTGTTATTTAAGAAATATCATCAAATCAATTTATTATTGCAATTTGATTTAGTTATATTTATTGGCAGTTACAGCGAGCCAGTAAATAACGAATATTTCGCACAAGGCTCTAGGCGGAGGTTTTCGCCCACGCCGACGCCTATATTCCCGTCATATTTCCAAAATAGAATGCATTGAAATTGGTGTTTACTGAGAGGCAGCGACTGGAGACGCAGTCCGCGATCACTCGCTCGACGACACGTTCGCTACCCGGTAACACAATGGCGGTCAACCCTAACTTCTTCCCCAACGGGTACCAGGACCCAAAACACCCTGATGAAGAAGTCGTCACGAACTGGGTGCGTCGACAGTAATGCATAGGGCATTACCCTAACTTCTTTAATCTATTTAGTGTACCTTGCTAAGCTAGAAGTAAAGTGATAATGTGATGTTATTTACCATTGAAGCATTTAATATGCTTACTTGGTGAAAATTTAATCTGGCAGTAACTCGTAACGTAATGTGTATCAAGTGTTCGAATATAAACGGAAACGATACTTGAAATGCTTTATATAACAAATTAGTGATGTAATAATCCTAGTTCCTGCTCTATTCTCGAGATTTATTTAAATTTTGATACATAAATGTAGTCAATCGTTCATTACCTGCTTCTGTAATATTCTTAACATATTGTTTACATACAACAATTTCCCACTAGGATTTATTTGAAAACTAACCTTCCGGTGTCTGTTTTATATCGTTTACATAACTTCTAAATTTCCATCTCATTCACTGAAATCTATGTTTAAATTCTTGAAACATATCAAGTGATCATTATATTATATTATGTATAAGTCATTTATCAAATCGTAAATTTAATATAATATACAAATTTTCATTACTTCTCAATCTTTTACTATAAACTAATTCATTAAACACTATGTGCCAGCTGTACGATGTCAGCGTATGCGTGTATTTTTAGCTCAGTGTCATTTCAAATCTTGTTTCTGAAAGGAATTTTATTATAGCTATTCAATGTCATTTTCTCGATTTTACTATATAAAAATATCTAATCTAGTAATCTGTCTTGTGTTAACGTATTGCCCTTGTGAATTAGATTAGATTTTTTATAACATCTACTATATAAAGTAATGTTAATGTAATTTAATCATATTGTTTGCTCTAATAATGTATGTAGAGTACCTACAAGTTTTGATGACAATTGGCGTAGGTCGTTTTCCAATAAACAATATAAAAAGACTAAAACTAAGTAGGTATTTACAAAGTATTCATAAGTACTTCAATAACTAAGTACTTACAAAGTATTAAAAGTACTTCATATTCTTTTAAAAAGTAATCATTATGAGTAGAGAGAGAGAGATTAACAAATAACGTTTATATATCGCCCGTTAAGTTTGATATATTAATATATAAAAAAATTAATTTTACATGTATTATTTACAATTCTATATATTGTAGGGTACTATATATTTTTTTATTAAATTGCCAATATTAAGCGTTGCGTCAGTGCCTAAATCTTCAGCTTTGTAAACATCCATCGGACGGAAATAAACGTCGAAATTTGTTGTTCGCCCAATGGCACTGTTCACGCTTTTGGATACAGTAACAGTCCTCGTCGTCATTAACGCGAGAAACGCGAAGTTTATTAGTTACTGTTTTATGTAGGCAAGCAGTAACTAATAACTGGTTATGCTACACGTACGGACCGTAAACGTAACCGTAATAAAAGTAGTTTTAAGTTCATCATGTCTAATTCTTGGACTAAAGAAATTCTGAAAATCTATTTTGTCTAATATACGCATTAAAAATGGCCACGACCTACATTGATCAAATAATTACAGAAATAAAACGAAATGGTGTCGAGAATCATAACCCACATGAAATAACCTCGCTATAAAATTAGATGCGTCTCTTCACATTGAACTACTAGGTATACCTACCTAATAACTTATAAGATATATTTTAATCATTATAATATATATTAAATTGAAAAACATATAAACTTGTATTATCAATATCTAATGAACTTACGAATATGTTTTTTACGTAATAAAAATCCTTTCATAATTGGCGGAGTATAGTCGCGGTTTATGTTTACTAAAAAAAAATTACAATTTATTTACCTTTTCGGTAACTGGAGATACAAAAGAGATTAACTATATGATACCAGCTTAACTTACTGGGATATCGTTTCATCTAACTTTAAGTAACTGGAACATATTACATACATTACATTTTTTTTTCAAAAATTTTGTGAATTGTTTATATTTATTAGGACACAAACATTTAATATCTTAATCGATAATTTAAAATGAAACCAGCCCTACCGTACGACCCCGCTAGTGCTGCCGGGCGCGAAGGTCCGCCGCGAGCCGGGACCCACAGAGAGCTACTTGCGCCATCACCCCAACCCGGCGATGCGCGCGCCCCCTCACCACGACTACCGCGACACACTGATGAAGCAGAAGGTACAACTATATTATAATTATTTACTACTATATTATAAAACATACCGATCACAATAAACTTATATGTAAACTGGAGTCAAATACGGCCAGAAAATAATTTTGGAAAATGATTCCACGAGTTCTGACGAGGTTGGTAGTGTTGGATAATATTATTGTTGTAATTTCATCGTGTTGTATGAATATATATTATTTACATTTGCTATTATCTAAAAAACACGCATTAGTTACATTTAATTACACTTTAGAATAGGTACACCGCAAATAAGCATGTGCACTTGCAATTTCACACTTCTGTAAAAATATCTTTTCTAGCTTAAAATAAACATCGTTCTAAATTAAATCTCAATTAATTAAAAGTCACACATAATATTTGGTTACAACAAGACAAAAATATGTTAGCCTTCACATACTCAGACACAAATTCTAAACAACATTCTTTGTGATAACTATGAAACTAATCGAATGTTATCTTGAAATAGCTGTTTAGGGTTATATGTTATAGAATCTAATTAGGTACACGAAGCAAAAACAAAAAAATGGTAAAATTGCACATTATAACGTGTAGATTTTTGATAAAAACTCAGGTGGCAGAATCAGTGTTGCAGCGAGTGGTCGGTGAAGAGACGAATAAGGTTGTTTAAGATGTCTGTGTGACAGTTGCCTAAAAAAATAACTGTAGCATGAATTCACAAACTTCTGTTACGAAGCCATATGTTTTTTTTTATGATTTTTACGTTTGAGGATGCACTGAATGCATAATGAGTTAATCTAAGTTAAATTGTCTTAAATTGCAAAAAAAAAAATTAATAAACTCAGTGCATACTTAAACTCCATTTGTCTATATTACATTTTTTTTTCTTCATCGATGTAAATTACATTAATTTTACATTAATCTAACTTCATGTCTTGTTGAACATTTTTTTATAATTAAATAGTAATATTCTAAATTCAAATCGTGTTACATTTATATTTTTTACCTAATAATTATGGCATTATGTAACCAATCCATACTATTATACTATATTTTATTTATTGACGTAACGTATGCTTTGACTCTTTCAACATATTATTGTGTATTTTCCATAAATGAAATAAAAAAAAGTAATATATATTTCCAGGTGGTGCACAAACAGTTCAATTCGCCAATCAATCTATATTCTGAACAAAACATTGCCAACTCAATTAGACAACAGACGTCTCCTCTGCCGTGAGTATTTAAAGAATACTTAATCAAAGATTTAAAACAAATACATATATTCCATACAATATTTTTTTGTACACGTAGAGTATGAAAAATAATGAAGGTCATATTAAAGTAACGCTCATCTTAGAACTGAAATTCAAGATCATGGCTGCGTGCCAAACGAAAATACCTCGCATTTTGCTATACTTACATACTAGAATTTAGTTCGATACAATATTTGTTGAGAATTTCCCTAGTATAGTTCATAACCACAGTTTGAATGATGTTCCGAAAAGCAGTAGGTTCAACGCCTACGTTATTATATGAATGGGTAATGGTTCTTTTAGTAAAAAATTAAGCACCTATTTTAGTTAAACCTATTTTAATTTGAGACCGTCGTGGCGCAGTGGCACAATCGTGTGACTGATTTAGTCACACGATTGTGCCACTGCGACGGTTGTGGGTTTGATTCCTACTCGGTGGAATGAATTATTATTTATTGATATTTTTATCTCTTCGATCTGGTAACAAGTCAAAGCAGGATGTTGAGTTACGCCTCTCAACACTCCCCTACCTCTAAATTATATATGCGGGATACGGCGTGAAGCGGAAAACAAATCTGTAATTTATAATATATCGATGGGTGTATTTTGATTGCATTTAACATAATATCGGCAAAAGTTTTCTACAAATCAGACTGCACATAGTTACTATTAAAACAACTAAAGTTTTTAATGTATTATATAAATAAATATACACGAGAGCGTTTATGGACATTCACAAGTTATTTAATAAATGATTTTGTTTGCTTGCTTAGCTCTAACGGCCATTACGGACGGCCGCACGTTGTCAAGAGGCAAGTGTTTTACTAGAAACGCCGCCAAATCTGTCGACACCCATCTCACATGACGCATTAATGCTTCTTTATTTTTATTTTGCTATCTCTTCGACTCTTTCAACTTCTGTCAGACCGTTCATACGGCGGCTACGTCGACGGTCGCCCACGTTCACGTTCAGAACGAGAGCATTAAGCATACGCGCCTCATGTGCCATTCACGTGACCACTCGTGACCACCACTAGATTATATTTATATTAGTTTATATTATATAGTAAAGTTAAGTGAACTTATTCTACACAATTAATGTTAGTATTTTCATCGACCTGTCCTTCCTAAAAAACAAACACTAAATCCGTCGTCTACACTAACCCGCCCCTCCGTACGAGTCTAATCGTTTTCTGTCTATCGTGTTGCGCCCGCTAACTGACTAATACTAACTCCCCCCGCGCCCGCCCGCACCCGCCCGCGCCTGCAGCCACAGGCCCACGGTGCTGTACGACCCCGCCAAGTCGGAGACGTACCGCGCGCTGCAGGAGGACGCGCTCGCGCCCGGCGGCGTGCAGGAGGTGCCCACGCCCGTGCAGAAGGTGTTCTCCGCGCCCGCGCCGGCCGTTAGAGTGAGTCTCTAGACCCATATCATTAATCAAATATAAATGAACAAACTAAATTTATATTATATATATTCACATATATCTAATTTGTACCTTGGAAACCATTTGAAATGCGAATTTTTTGGAATAATTTAACAAATATTTGCAATATTTACTTTACGAGTATATAATTATATAATAACACCATTATTTATTTTATAGAAGCCCGCGCCTGCCCCGAAACCAACGAAACAACCAGAATCAAAAGCAAAACAAACGACATTTGTGAGTGCATTACAGTAGAATAAAATTATAATCCTACTTTTAGCTCCACGCTGTATCCTGCATAGCAGGGAAGGCAGGGGGAACCTAGGAACATAATGTGAAGACACTCCGTTAGCATTAAGATGCTTCCGTTTCCCACTAGGTATCTGCCGAATTCTGTAGTCATTATTGGGTGTTGAGTGGCGGAAATCAATGTCGCACTTTGCCTCGTAACCAGTGCGAAATGAAAATAATAAATACTACACTTCCTTCAACGAAGATTGAGCTTCAATAAACCTATTAATATCATAAATGTGAGAATTTATGAAGACGAATGGAACAGATTTCCACTTTCAAGCAAAAACTACTGTACGGATTTAGATGAAATTTTGTAGTAATATAACTTATACATTACAATAACACTATAGTATAGTAAAGGCTATAATTACATAGGCTATAATTTATGTAAAATTTTTGTATAATTTGGCTACAGTATAAATTAACAATAAGATTAAGCGAAAGGCGAAATGCACATAAATCGCTAGTTTTACCTAAATATTTACACAGAAAATACATAGTTTGATGTACTTAATTTACAGGTGAATTCGTTACAAGAAGAGCATATTCAGCAATCAAACTCGTTCAAGCGCCTCATGTACAACGTGCTGGGTGACACTGAGTTCTAGCGCGGCGCAGCAGTCACGATCGCTTTTACAACTCTGTGATCGCATAAAAAATGTCAGCAAAGGGACACATTTTAACTAGAAACACCATATCCTCAAAACTGTTTAAATAATACCCGAGTATTATTCACAACAAGTGTGCTGCAACTTTGTCGCGTCATTGACCATAAGTTCGATTTAATAATGATGAAAGAGGCTTTTAGACTCGTGGGGTTATGTTAGTTAACGAATTGAACTAACAATTTTTATTTAGGACGCTACTATTTTAACGCTCTCTAAGTGTGTAATGTTATTTTTCGGTGATTTTGTAATACTCGAGTATTAGCGATAATATATTTCTTTACACTAAGTAGGAAAGTAACTTTAATTATTTATTACTAAGTGTTGATTATATCTGTTTGTACAGAAATATTATGTATACATAATTATGTAAGAAGTTGAGTGTACAGTCTAGTCACTTCGACCCGAGCTCGGGCCGCACGAGAATGAGATTCGATCATTTTTTTAAATAAATTATTTATTTTTATCTACGTAAAGAGTTTGATTTTATAAACCCCAATAAAGAACTCATAAATAAATAAATAGACATAAATCTCAAAATAACTATATTTATAACCTGGAGTTAACAATTTACATAACAAAATAAAATACAGTCTTACAAATTTCATGAACGATAAGTACAGATCAAACGGATAAAATAATTTTGAGCAAAGAAACACACTTACCAAATTATATCACAATATTACAAGAGTGCCATCTTTGCGCTTGCGAGAACGAACTTAACGTAAGCGATGAACAAATCAACAAAAACTACACACAATCATAATATAATTAAATAAGGCACTAACTACATTTGAATGTTGAATAAAAAAAATGCTTTGGGGACTCATTATCAGCACAAAAAAATATTTTTATTTGTTTTGGGAAACATATAAAAATTTGAACGTACCGAGAGTCAAACCCGCGCCTACTTGGAAGCGGTCAAAGCGCTCTAACCACTAAGTAAGAAACTAAACCGCTTGGACTGTTTTCAAGAGGCGCGGGTTCGAGTGTCTCGACGTTCAATTTTAAATACGTTTTCTAAACATTTTTCCATTCTCCGAGTGGAATAACACTTTAAACATATTAAAAATATTCCTATTTGTATGCATTATTTAGTGACATTATTAAAACATGTCATATGATATGTGACAACGTAGACAAATATACACAAATGTTAAAATGTCCATAGAGTACGACTGTCCCTTAACATAAGCCTCGTACATTTGCTACGAATGGACAAACTGCATTTAAAATAAATATGTGCAATATATACAAGCCAATAAAGAACGTTCAACAAACAAATTTTCACATACATCGGGCCCCTTTTAAAATATTTTATTTGCTATTTAATGTTAATGCAACTTTGGGACAGTTCAAAATGTCGATGTCACTTATTATATTTCTACTTATTATTGATTACTCAGATGTATACATTTATTTAATAAAGCCAGAACCTTTACAGACTGTTGTTTATACAATAAATGTCAATATTTCAAGTACAGTTCTAAAATCCAAATTATATTTTTTGTAGTACAATATTTATTTGACACTTAACGGTATAAAATAGTAACAATAGTATTTTTTATGATGAATTTAAACAATATTAAAATAATAATTGGATTTCAATAAAACCCAAAATATTTAACATAATTACATCACATGGATTCATACAAAATTGACAATAATAACGAAAATATACACAGAAAGCTTCAATATTACTCATACAAACAAATAAGCGATAAAAAATAGTAGAAATAAAAATAGTTTTTTCAAATTTCAGCAGCATCCATCATCATCTCAACAGAATTTTCCGTTCGTTTAGCACCAAATGTCGAAACTATTATATTTATTTATCTAACTACAGACACAATTACACTCGCAGGTTTTATTAAAATGACTATCTATACATAATGGCTATTTTAGTGAATATTTATGACGAAGTGATTACTGACGACAAGAAATATTTTATGTCCATAACACCATACACTTAATAAAAATAATTTCTACAATATTGTCAAGATATTTAAGTTATTGGCTGTACACGCTGGACTATTACGTATTTCATTTATTGTTGATATATAGTAATATAATATATTTTCATGATCGATTCACATCATTATTAAATTTACATCGATTCATAGAATCTTTTGTCGGGCTTAGACCAAACGAACAACGAACGAATTGTGTGATATTCTAAGGCTTCTTCATTCCATCTAATCTACGATAAAGTATTTAGAATATGTGAATCATATTGCAATGATATTTCATTCACACCAAACGTCTACTAGTAAAGAAAAATACTTATTTAGAAAACGTATAAATATTTGAAATAAATAACTGTAATTTTTATACGTTTTCTAAATAAATATTCTTCTAATAATATGTATCTCGGGAAGGTGCGGTAGAATAAAACAAGATTAAATAACACGCATATGTGTTCGTTTGGTACACACCTGCAAGAGATCAATTGTAACTCGTACGTTATACACATTTTATGAATTAAAAACCTCATAATTGTATTTCAATTACAATAATTAAATACTTTTAATGAAACACAAATATTAAAATATCAGTCAAACGAAACGCACGATTTACAACCATCTCTATGTGAGACAAATGATATACGTAATTATAATACATATACGAATCAAATATTTCCAAAATTAAACGGACAAACTAACAGGAACTCTATCATAACATATGACGAGTGCTTCACAAATTCCGACAAAATATTATATATTTTTTAACTATTTTTCTTCTATACATGTATCGCAGTTATAAACACTTCGTACGCTTAACACATTAAGATTTAAATGCTATTCCATAGTTTTTAGATGTAATATTTTGTACGCATATGATGTAAATTAGAAAATAATTTGTTTACTACATATTATTATAATGTTGTAATATATACACATAATTTTATTTCAAAATAATATATACAAATAAAATGTATAATACACAGATAAGACAATAATGGATAGATTGTAAATAATTCATTATAAATATGCATGTCGTTTGAAAGAATATATTTTATTAAAGCCTATAAGAGCTAGAGAGAGCGGGAGAATGAGAAAGTAAGATTAAAGAAGAGATTCAAAAGTAAGCTGAAGTGTTTTATCAAATTATTACACTATTAGCTGCTCTCAGCTTTCATATAATATTGATCTATCATTATCGAGAGTTATATTAAATGCAAAATTTGTTGAGGCGGAACAGCAATTGACAATATAAGTCACAAATTACAATATTAAACGTTTTACGAAAATATAAAAAAAAATTCTGCAAATTTTTTTATTATTTATAAATTTTGTTTAGAAATTAAAAGAAATAAGAGAAATAAAGGACTGCAAAGAGCAACACGCATTCAATATTTATAACAAAATAAACAATTTTTCTTTTGTACTGAGATAATGGACATTCATTTTATTGTTAAATATGCAATATATTTAGTAATTGTATAAACTTTGTGACAAAAAAATAAAAGTACGATTTAAAATGATAATAAGAAGCTACCTCTATTGTTCATATTTAGAAGTACAAATAAAAACTTTTCTCAATTTATTTGACGAGCTATTACGTACAAACACAAAATTTTACGTGTTCTTCATCAAAAGGACGGAATTTAACTAGCTAAATATTTTTTAATGGAAGTATATCAGATTAGTATATTAATATCTCATATGAAATAATAAATAATTAAATAAACAAGATGGATACATTTTTGTTAATTATTAAATTATACCTTTAAAAAATATTTCTAATATAGTTATAACTGGCTAAATATGTATATTATATCAAGTAAAATAGAAAGATGGCACTTAGATGATGTTTGATGATTTGTTCATAATTTTAAAGTAATAGGAAAAGTTGGTAAAAAGTCGACAAATAGAGAGAGAGAGAGGAAAAGAAAATTCGACAAATTTTGATTGAATGTGAAAAATGATTTGTCATATAATAGGTTTTAAAGTAATATCTCGTCAAATAAAACAAGACAGAAAATGAAAACGGAGGCACAAATAGAATTCTGAATATAAACAGAGATCATAAAGCTGGTGGTCGTATGGTTAATTATTGTTACGCGTATGATTTATTTTAATATATACAACTAAGTACTATTTACAAATTCGATTGTTCTCGATTAATTTAATGGCGAATACAATTAATTCCAGCGACTTAACTACCTATGTACATACAGTACGGTCGACGAGTCGTGGTCGCCCTGAACTTAGGCTTTCTAAACTTTACTTAATTCACATACTGAAAATCAATAATCTGTACAGTCATCTACATCTAATTTCAAGGAAACCACGACTCGTAAACCGTACTGTACATAATATTTTTATCGTAATTACGGCAAGCCTTGGTATTGTTACATGAATCGGATTGGTGGTGATTTTAGGGAGTTATGTATAGCCAATAAATTGGCTGGCTATTATATTATTGGCTATCAGTAATTATTTTGTATTTCATATTTATTACATCATTTACAGACAAAAACCATAGAATCGTTTTAAACATAATAACTGTTACTTGACATTAAGTTTTCTAAATATTGTCAACACAACCTTTTCATTTTAATTCGCTGATCAACTAACTACAAATCATTCTCAAGATTCATTAAAATATAATATACTGTATGACGTAATAAGTCGAAAATTGTAAAAAAAAAATGTAATAATAAATTGAATATTATACTTGGGTTTCATAATTTATATATCTATAGAATTAATTATTTCTTATGTGTACATTTTGAATAAGTACGGTAATTATATATTAATCAAATTATTGTTTAAGTTTAAAGCAATAATAATGGTAGTTTGAACTGTAATAATTGTATAACATTCAAATTAGCAAAAACTTAATTAAAATAATAACCAATTGCATATAGTATTGCACGAGCCAGATCAGCTCTGTTAAAAGTTTTTAACTAAAATTGTAATACCTTTTTTCTTTAATTGAAAATTATATACCAAAATTAAATGTTCATAGCAAAACGACTAGATCAATTAGAACGTATATAGTGATGTATATATACACAAGGAAAGGATCGGCAAGCCCTCAAAAGTGTATTTCAAAATGGTATTATTAAATGAAGTTTTATAAAGAACAGAATCGACCGAATTGAACGGATATTAAGAGCGCAGACACAAGAGTCCGACAAAGAGATGTCGCGCGACGCTGGGGCGGCGGTCACGGTGGTCACGGCGGTCAGTACACGGTGTCGTCGCGGTACAGCGTGAGCGCGCGGCCGCCTCAGGAGGGCGCGGGCAGCAGGCTCTCGCGGCTGGCGCGCAGGTTGGGCAGCGAGCGCGCCGCGCGCGCCTCCAGCGCCAGCAGCGAGCGGAGGTCGGCCTCCAGCGGGTCCACGCTGATGTGGTACACGCCTCCCTGCAACCGATACATGCATTGAACACGTG
>DWLH01001664.1:0-12296 GCA_018249795.1 Heliconius telesiphe telesiphe | reverse complement strand
CACTCAACACGCAATGCCTCCAAAATTCGGCAGAAAGTGGGGAACGGAGTGTCTTAACACTAGGTTCCCTCTGCCTACCCTGCTGTGTGCGGGATACAGCGTGAAGCTAATTTAATTTTAATTTAAACATATTTTTAATGTAACCTACATACATAGGTAACTTTCTTTATAATTTCAGAATATACTTTTTTAATTCAATTTTTAACTCAACGCCGCACTTTTTCTACCATTTAATAAATTATTTTCATTGCCTCACCCTGGGAAAATAATAAATTATAAAAAAAATATATATTCTCTGAGTGGGAATTACATCCACAACCTTCGCGTTTACAATCAGATGCTGTGCCGTTCGAGAAGGATGTACCATGAGCAAATTATATTTTATAGAAATAAATTATAATTATTATATAACAAAATATATAATATAACTTTTTTATTATATAACACAATTAACACTTACGCAAGTGGTTTTTATTGATTCTCATATAAAATAATGTGAAATAATTCTGTAATAATAATATAAAAAAAACGGCAAAGTACGAGTTGAGCTCGCGCACTGGAGGATACCGTACAAATTCCAAGACTATAGGTTAAGAGGAATTACAATTTATATAAGTTTTCAGTCGTATAAACTCGTTATGAAATTAACTACAAATATAAGTTTCTAATGGTTTGGACTACAAATTATCAATTTTTTTTCTTTGTGCACTGTAAGTTCTCTCTTCCTGCCAAATTTTTACCTAGGTTGGCCTTGGTAGAATTGGCTGAAACTTTAATTTTTAATGTATGAATATTGTCTTTAAAATGATAGTAATGTTATTTAACGGGCGAAGCCGCGAGCGGGTCGCTAATAGTAAATATTATTGTTATATATATTATTAATATAACCCAGCAAATGCAAGAGACAGCGTGAAGCTAACATTCAATTTATTTGTTTCGGCGGAACCCTAGCTATTGCTTTGTTATTTGTCTATATGTGAAATATCCACGGCTACATTTTCTCCAAGGTGTTGCACAAAAAAAATTAAGCGAGCGTTAATGATAAGTTTTTGCCACATACTGCATGCAAATTCGACGCATAATTAAAATCTATAGGGAAAGTACTGATCGTTGACATAGAATTATGAAATTTGATAAGTAGTGAGAACTAATTATAATTTAGACCCTGTATATTACATCGAAAAAAAAACCATTATCAATTAAAGCATATGCCTCAACATTATAAGTTTGTCAACTTTATAAATTTTACTTTCTTTTGACCAAATTGTTATGAAACTCTCGGTGACTCCGACTCGGTTCTAATCGATTTCATTTTACAAGTTAAATGTAAAATACTTTTAAAATTATTATTTTATTTTCTTAATTCCTAGTATAAGATTAAGTAAACGTAACTGAAATCAACAATAAAATTTAAAAAAGTAAATATCGCGTGTACAATAAGCGTGTGATAAACTAAATAGCTTTCAAAAATATATGTAAACCTTACCTATTTGTAATTAAGGCCAATTTTTACGGTCAAGAACCATTTTAATATCTTGTATCAAATCTTAAGAGGCTAAAACAAACATGAAAACCAGGCTGTTCATTTATTTTTTTATCTTTACGTATGAGAATATCTTCGTGGCAATGTGACACAGCGTCTGAATGTAAGTATAATAGTTGTGGATAAGAAAAAAAAAAAAAAAGTTTATCTATTTTAATTTTACTAAGATACCATCACGCTGTATCCCGCACACAGCAGGGTAGGCAGAAGGAATCTAGTATTAAGACACTCCGTTCCTCATTTTTCGTCGTATTGTGAGGCATTGCATATGGAATGACGAAAATAAATTGACTTGACACGATAAAATTAAAATATTGAATATTACATTTCCTCGAGTGGGAAACGAATCCAGCTGTTGTTAATTTTACTAAAATAAATGAATAAGCAGAAAAGCTAATAATGGTTATCTAAGAGAATAATATGTACTACATTATTAATTTTATAGCCCGTAAAGAACATAACCAGCGTAAGCGATTTTCTAATGCGGTGTAAAAGCATGTGCGAAATAAAGGAAGCATAAAGTTAAAGTTATTTCGAACATAAAACTTTTGGCAAATTTGTAGAAGCATTTAGTATTGTTAGTAAAGTTAAGTGTTTGAAATACATATTATATTTGCCTAATTTCTTCTACCGACCTATTCTGAGTCAATAACATGAGTGTTACGTTTAGTAATAAGTCTATAAATTATTTATTATAATAATTATAATTTATTGAAATATTCTAATTTATTAAACATATTATTTTTAATGATTAAATATAATATTATTAAATATAATTCATGTAAACTTGTAAATTAAAATAGGTCAAGAGCGAATCGGACTCGCCCACCGAGGATTTCGTACCCATCACATAATTTTAGGTTAACTGGAACTACAATTTATAAAGCTGCCATTTTTATGTACAAACTTATTGAAATTGAAATTAGGCCGGCAACATACCTGTAGTTCCTCTGGTGTTACACGAGGTCGTGGGTGGTGTTGATCATTTGTCATCAGTTGACCACTTCACTTGTCATTTATCATCAGTTGATCACTTGTTTGCCTTGTCTTTTCCGTACAAAAAAAGCAACAAATGAAAATTTATAATTGTTTTTTTTTGTAATATACCTATAAAATACATAAGAATTCTAGGTCAAAGGTAGGTACTCCATCAAGTTTAGATGACGCAGCGAATTTCATGTGTAAAAATGTATGATACATGCGACAAAAACGAAGCATAAACTCAAGCATCTTTTGATCTTTCACCTAGAAGATCTTTGACCTAGAAGTTCTGTGCTCTAAGGGGTTGTATACCTGAATATTTGATATTAATTTCAGCTTGATGACCTCCAACTTGTTGAGAAAAAAATAATTTTTAACAAAAAAAAATTTGACTTCAAACAACGAACTAAAAAGTAAAAAATAATTTTACACAACGTAAAAGTCGGTGTCAAGTAAAACAAACAGGCTTAGTAATTCGATATTATAGTAAGGCTGTTGGTGGCATTAGCTTGACACCGACACCGAATTAAAAAAAATCATCAATTTTTTTTTCCCAGTCAAAAGTTCTGAGGTAACAAACAAAAAAATATAGTGGTATTGATAACCTTCATTTTCTTACAGAAGTCGGTTAAAAAGGTCTTGCCAGACGGACAACAAGATAATTCTATGAGGGTTCCGTTTTGCTTGTAAAACTCTAAAATATAACGTAAAACATACGAGTAAAAAGAAAGCATTTACTCCTAAAGCTTCGACCTTAACTATTAAGTTACTTAAATATTAATAACTAAGGAAAAAACTAACTAATCACGGAATAAATAATAACTTTCTCTTTTAGCACTTGACAAATAGATTTGAGGATTCTTAACCGAAGTGAGCATCAGTTTACACTGAACCATGTTATTATAGATTATACTATAATCATACTTTATGGCACAACAATAACTTTCATAATAAATATTTATGGTCCCATCCACGTACAGCTGTATTCTATGTTATTGCTTTACTATATAGTATTACAATGAAACGATGGTTATTCGAACGAAGTGATAGAGGTGTTTTTGCTTAGGTTAGGTTTTGTTTTTGTTTTTATTTGTAGAAAGTGATTATAGGAAGCCCACATGTTAGTATTACTTATCAAGTGTATTTTATCTTCGATTTATAATTTGGTATAGAATATTTTATAGTACACTATACACTTATAGGTTTATTTAACATGATTATAATGGAAAATATATTATATAAATTTAAGCAAAAATGAAGTAAAGTAAAGAAAAAACAAACAATAATAATAATAAAATTATATAATTCACAACAAAGTATAAACAATAAATAATAACATTCTAATTATTAAAATAATACATACAAATAAAAATTAATAAGAGTTCTAATATATTATTCGTTATGCACAAAATTCATCACACTAATAACGGATTGTGTTACTACTTCTACATACTCGTATGCTAGATTGAAAATATTGAATATTGATTTATTGTTTAATTATTCAAATTTAAAGTTTTACTATCGTGACATAAAACAAGTCAAGTGTCAGAATTAAAAATAATATTTGTATCTGTCATTATAAATATTACGATGCTCGACTATATCTGTTGTAATAAAACTAATAAAGAAATATAACTGAATGAAGCCTAATAATTTTTGGTTCTGTACTTGCTTTCATATGAAAATAAAGTAAAAAGTATTGGCGTGTATTTTCATTGTGAAAATGGACCCTGAACTTCCATATACCGCATATCGCCATCATATACATTGACTTCTTGAGTAGGATTGTAGTAAATTGAATTTTTCGACTTTACTTATAAGAGTCCAAATGAGCGCTCGCTTTCGACGTGGATAGGCGTATTTTAGGGGTCATCAATCCCAATGGGGAATTCGACGGAAAGTGGGGAACGGAGTGTCTTAACACTAGGTTCCCTCTGCCTACCCTGCTGTGTGTGGGATACAGCGTGAAGCTGATTTTTTTGTATTTATTTAAAAATGATATACTGGCTTTCAGTCAGCCTATGTGACCAATATCTCCGTCTTCTGTCGCGTCGTTTCCGCTGTTAGTATAAAATCACCGTCAAAATTGTTTCTATTTTATTTATTTATTTATTTATTTATCAGGCAAGCCAACGTAACATACAAATAATACTAGAACTTCAAAAAAAAAGTACAAAAATATAAAAATATTTTACATTGTACATCACACTTACAGGCTAGCTCAACATGATTATGAATAAAAACAAGTGTTCTAAAAACAAATATCCTACACCTAAAATAAAAGACAATAAAAACAAACTAATAATAAACAATAAAATTTAAAAACAAAATTGTTCAACAACCATATTACCAAAACTTTAAAAAATAATATATAAAAAAATCTATGTACATCTTCGCCAAATGTAAGAACTGAACTTTACGGCGGCCGCGTTTAACGCCAGATAAGCGCGTGTCATTCATATACTATACAAAAATTATGCGCGCTTTGAACTTTTGTCATGTTAACTTGCTCTAAGCAGAATTTAGAAATAAGACATTGCATTTCTTCTGAATTCTACATACTGTATGTTGTGATTCGAACCCAACGTTGCACTTGAAATTGGTGAAATAAAAAATACTTCTTTCTATATTTCTTATTAATCATAGGTTTCTCTTCAGTTAACTGGGGCATGATGTTCGATGTACACTATTGTTCTGTATTGAACCGTATTCCATTATTTAGAGACTACAATAGGTACGGTTGTAAGACACTGTTCAATACGTTGCAGACGTGAACTGTAGTTATTAAGCATGGCGGTAGTAAACAATGTGTGGCCAATTACCAAGCATCGTACAATACCATAGATAAACAGGATTACTTTAAACAATTTGATTACTTCAATATATTTTAATCATAATTTTAAATAATTTACTAACTTAAAAGAAAAAAAACTCTAATCATAATTGAGATTTACGTATACATCATAAATCAAAGACCAAAGATCAGCCTAGATCGGTCAGGTCACGCTGTATCCCGCACCCAGCTGAGTAGGCAGAGGGAACCTGGTGCTAAGGCGCTCTGTTCCCCACTTTCCGGTAAGTTTCCCGTTTCTTTCGACATTGCTTTTGCTTTTTGCCAGAGCGAAGATATAAAAAAAATTCAATAAATAATAATTTATTTCCTCGATTGGGGATCGAACAAACAACCGTCGCGTTACTATCACTTCTTTGAGCCCGTGGGCCACTACGGCCTCAACGGCACCAAAGAGCAGTCGTAAGTCATTAGCACTCTCCATTTCATGTTTAAATAACAAATTTTGAAATAGAAATTTATATATTTAAATTACAGTGTACTCTTCTTATTGGTATTCAAATCTTTAGGTACACATTATGCAAGTTATTATTTGAAGTTTCAGACAGATATTGATACAAATGTTGCTTGATCCTCCCTTCTGAAGGTAACCACAATGTCATTCATTCACCTGAATGGTAATAATGATTGATTATTCCCTTGTATTGCCATTCAATAATTATGGTCCTATTGTATAGATAGATGGCTTTATTAGGAGTTCGCTAATAAATTACGAGAAAGCCATTTAGTGTGGTTTATATAATTTTATTATAATAATAACTTAATATTGTTTTAAGAGGTCAGTCGTGGCATAGGGGCACAAGCGTGAGACTGTAAACGCAACATATTGTGGGTCCTATTCCTACTCGAGCTCTGGTGCCAACTGGCAATGTGCATTAAAATCGCCAAGTATCACTACTTGTCGTCGATAGCTGATGGCATATGATTGCATTACCACTGTGGGCAGGTCCCACACTGAAGTCATGCATAGAATCGCAATTCCGAGTCAACACGGAACCTTATAGTTGACAAGTCCTGACCTTCAAAATTGGCAAGACGACGGAAACTTAGGTCATCCCTAATAGCACCTCGGCATGATTAATAAAATTATGTTCTATTTTATAGCCAGGATGTTGGAGATAGTCTGTGTCGCTCGGCCGAGCAATCTGAGTCTCCGTCTGACGTCTGACTGGTTAGACTGTAGACCCCTAATATTACAAAAGTCCACGTGAAGCGTGGTAGGGTTTGCCGTGGGGCGTACGCCTCGTTTGCCTTGTCCGTAGTGCAGTACTTTGCCCACCCCAAAATTCGACGGGCGGCCTGAGCTCTTCAGGGAGGGATTCTCCAGCAACAGAGGTGCTATTAATCTCCTGGGGTAGTTTATTTCTAAGTACCGCTATCATATTCCAGGGCGCCGGAGCCCGGCATTACCTAATGCGAAACACAGTGGCATAAAGCCACTACTTATCACCGGTTTTAAATGCCAGGAGTGGTAATGCTGGTCGAGTCTGCCCATGCGTGTTGCCATTGCTAGTGACTTGACTCTCCCACACGAAAACTATAACACTTTTAATTTTGATGCGAAGAACCCAATACAGAGGTTGGGGAAATATTAGATCTTCACGTAAATAGTTTATTAGAAGGATTTTCTCTGAAAACTTTGTTAATCACACCCTACATACGGAAACCTCATAAATACTACTATTTCGGGCTTTGCAAGCTAAATATTCATAAAACTGACGACATTGTAAGGTTTCTGTTCACTCATCTAATGCATAATAGTGAAGTTTTCATAAAATATGTTATGTATACACTTAGTGTAACTTACCACATTTTTTCTTCCAGCTTCACGCTGTATCCTGTTACTACAATAACGGCAGAGGAAACCTAGTAATAAAATACTTCGTTCTCCATTTTACGACGAATTCTGGAGGCATGGCGTGTTGAGTGGCGGAACTCAACACCGCGCTTCGTCCGACACTAGAGCGAAGGAATGAAAATATTAAATATTTATTTTCGTTGAGTGGGAATCGAACCCACAACCAGTCGCGCCACGGCTTGCCTCTTATATTATTTTCACATTAAAATAAAGTAAAATATAAAGCGTCGTCGTTTACTTCGTAAAGTTGTCCGAGGAACAATCTTGAGGAAAGTTGTGCTGCAAATGTTGATCGAGTTTTTAAACTTTAAAAATGAAAAGTTTGGATTTAACTCGCTCTATTCGTATGATGTACGACGGTACTTAGCTAATCCGTGCTATTGTTGAATAACATAAAAGTTAACTATTAAAAACTTCTCCTTCTTTCTCTACTTAATATGCTTAAAATGTTCTCATTTTGCTTTCTAGTCGTTGTATATAATTCTAAACAATAGGCATACGTTTCTATTTAATCTGAATTGTAATGGATCCCATCTCAAAGTTTAATGCGAAGATTTCAAGAGATACAGAATTAGGTAGCATTAAAATTTCATATTGTTCTTGTTTCTTGCCAAATTATATTCCTGATATTCGGTTTAATGGAGCTGTAAAAAATTTGGTAAACGCGTCTTATGGAGTACTATTGGTACATTTATTAATTCTTAAGTATTCTTGTTATTAATTTTCTGGCGTTTACATTTCGATATTACATTTTCGTTATAGGTTATTTAAATAAGAATTATTTTTTCCTTTTTTTTTTAATTGTATGTTATAGCATTTAGGTCATCATGGTGCAATCATTGTGGGTTCGTTACCCACTCAGGGGAATGAAATAACAATTTCTGCCTGTGTTAATCCGTTTCCATTTTGGAAAAAAAAATCTTACCACAGATGACAATGCCAATTTAACAGAATAGTTAAAAGATTTAATAATATTTTTATGTGGAAAAAAATAAATAAAACAAAAACATTGAAAAAATATTTTATATAAATTTATACGACAACCCATTTCATACAGAGCATTACTGTTAATAGTTACATAATATTCACAAATATTTAATCAGGAGTATTGTAGTTTTCGAACAGTTTAACGTAGAACGGTATCGAATATATTGCATAAAAATATTATATACAATTATAGTAACATTAGTAGACAGGCACGCTGGTGTTGAATATGCTGTTTCTGCTTGACTATTGGATGATTAGAGATGGTTGGATCGTATGATGGATATTCGAAGGCTTTATTTTTCATAATTTACATAAATTTTATATTGTATAATTTTAATTTCGATGGTAATTATAATGTTAAATATATCATAGTATTATATATCAGGTTTATACATAATTAGAAAATCTTTTTGAGGTACAATGTAATAGAAAATTAAAAAACATAGGTTTAAATGTTTATACATATGTATGTTTACATATATTTAATTATGTTGAGATGTATAGTTTTAAAATTTAACCTTTTTACAATTGGTTTATTTGTATATATTTTTTCTTTACAGAATTTTTTACAGAATTTTTTGTAGTAAAATACAAACATATCGAATGCAGAAGGACAAATTGGATTTCAACCAGTGTTGCCAGAAGTCCCGACTTTGGCGGGACGTACCCTTTTTTGTGTATTATTCCGTGCACTTTAAGATTTTTTTTTTTAATACTTATTTTTTTTACTAAATTATTTACAATTCCAGAAATAAAAATCCCGCTTTTACCCGAGACAAATTTGGCAACGCTGTTTTCAACACACCATAATAAATAATGGAGATGTCTTAAAATACAACATCACTATATATTACGTAACATCACTTTTACGTTTAAGATATAACTAAAAAATTATAGAACTTGTCTTTGGTTAAATATTTCATGTACGATTATTAAATACCAATATTAAATCTATAACATTTAAATCTATCATAAATAATATATATTTATCATACCACAATCTTTGGTAACATCTTTGACTTTATTAGGTAGAGGATTATTTTTGGAATGCAAAACTAGCTTTTATTGTTTATTCTATAATACATATAGTCGAGTATTATTTAGTCACACTTAATTTATTACGAGGGAATGAAGCTAAATAATCACATGACACTAATTAAGTAATAAATATTTTACAAGAACCCACGCCTAATAAATGATTAGTTTTAAATATTTTAATATTTGATATTCAAAATATCTAAGATTGGATCGAACGAATTATTTACAAAGTGAAGCGTTTTAATTCCCTTATTTATTCTATTTACAATATATTTTTCTTAGAAGCTATTATGGATTCAAGTAAGTGGATCTATCTATATACAGATACTAATATATACATAGCTAGAAAATCACAGCTCCTGATAGATTTTTTTTCACAAAGTGAAAGTCATGACTACGCACATCTACACTAAAACTAAGTTGAGATCACTTCGGCTTTGGTTTGATAGGTGACTCGTTTTTTACTATGTTTTATAGATGGTTTTCGAGATTCACTGTCTAAACTAATTTCGCTCACTGATTCTGAATCAGGACAGTATGCTGTTTCAGGACAATGATGACGTTCGAGACACTGTATAGGCTCCTCAAATGTCTCTTGTTCGATGGTCCTCAGTGGGTAGTGGTCCCGCCGCCCGTGCAGGGTGCGGCGGTCGCGACATCAAGAGCACCGAGCGCGCGGAGGTCGACAGGTCCCCGCGCGGGCCTGCTGTCACAACCGACACATCTCATGTTGAGATACCGAAGAATACATCATCGTCGTTACCGGATACTGCAAAATATTGGAAATTTTGACATATTAGACTATCGATAATTATAATTAGATACATTATAAAAAAAAATAAGAAACAAACATCAAATGTGGAAACGAAAGAACAAAATATAGTTTTAAAATGCCGGGTGCGGTGTGCTTTGCATAAGTGGCTTAGAAACGACACGTATTCTGATATGAAAAGTCACACACATTTATTACTCAGATTGTTTCATGCAGGGAACGTGTGAACACGTACATGTGTAAGTGTTATTTACGATAGGAGTTTGAGTTTAAACGATGTAGCGGGCCACTGAAACAGGATCGAATAGGTTGTTGATTTTAGAACTTATTTTGGAACATGCATATGCATATTTAAAAAAGTAGTACAGATGGTGGAAAGTAGTCCATGGGCGTACGTAAAGGAAAAGCAATTAGGATTAGACAATTGTGAAAATATTGAGCAAGTTACATTCATTCATTCATTCATGCCAAAGAAGGCAAGTCAGCGATACAGTGCAGTGGTTAATCAGATCAAACCTACCTCTGAAGTTATATAAATCAACCTCTGAAGTTATATAATATATAAATCAACGGTTATATATAAGTGGATATCTTGCTAATATAAAAAATGGAGTCCAAGGAATTTGATAAAATTTCATTACAAAAGATATAAAATTGTAGGAAGATATTTTTAGAGAAGGCACTTGGAGTGTAAGATAATGGAGGTTTAGACAGAAGTTGAGCCGCTATATGTAAGTTTGTTCACAGGAGTTTTGTCGAATGGCTTGTAGTTCGCCGGTGGAGTAATAACGGCGCGTCGTACGCCACTGAAAGTAAAAGAATTTGTGAGACTCATTTTTTTAAACTACCATGTTAAGCAAATTTTTTATGTTCACTGCCATTAAGAGTCAAATTTTCAACATATTTAGTATGAAATTTTTTTTTTATTTGATTTCAAAAGATAAAAGAGTTTGTTCATGGTACCAATGTTAGTATATTAAATATTTAAAAAAAAAAAAATACCTGAGATTGTTTAAAGCGAAGCTGTGGTTGATACTTTCTTCGAAGTTTCCTGGGACAACAAACACATAATATTCTGAGAAATGCCCTGAAACAATAAAAAATACTGAATATAATATTACATTTAAAATAAAAAAAATAGGTATTTTAGATTGTAGATACTTTTTAAAAATCGCTGTCAGTAAGTTTTATATAGATATATACATTAATTTAAAACAATTAAATTAATATAAAATAGATGTATGTATAATAATAAGTATATTATTGTTTAACGAAATATATAATAGCTGTAAGTGGCTATGGTCTCAGAATCTTTGTCGTGATTTATCTTACGATCTTATTAAAAGCAGCCTTTATTTGATGAAACCACAGACAAAATAATTAAACAAATAATCTCAGTCTTTCGGGGTATTAATTAAGCTTTCGTGTAAAGTTAGAACTGACTAGGGCCTCTGATTAATATACATCCCGATTACCATTATGGTTCTATTTCATAGAAATTGAAAATTTTGAACCTTTTTAGAGCTCCTTACTTCAAAAGGAAAAAATGAAACCCTTATAGGATCACTTTGTTGTCCATCGGTCCGTCTGTCAAGAACATTTATCTCGAAATCGCGTGGGTGTATCGATCGGAAATTGAATATTGACGTAGTATCTATCTATATATATAAAAGGACTTGTGCTGACTGACTGAGGTAAGACGCACGCAGAGCCGTAACCGCTGATGGTAGAAACGTGAAATTTGGGCAGATAAATATTTTCATATTCTGGACATCCACTAAGAAGGGAATTTAAAAAATTTAAACCCTAAAGGGATGAAATAGGGGTTGAAAGTTTGTATGGAAAAAAAATATAATCTGCACCGATTTATATAAAATTTGAAATTCAGACTCTTAAAAATATTTCATTGAACACGTGTTTCATGGTTTTTAAGAATTCACCCCCTAAGGGTTCAAATAAGGGGTTGAAAGTTTATATGGAAAAATCTTTAAATTGCCACCGATCTTTATAAAAATTTAAATTCAGACTGTTAAAAATATTTTATTGAACATGTGTTTCGTGGTTTTTTTAGAATTCACTCCGGCGCGGCTTCGCCCGCTTATTAGGAAATAAGCGGGCGAAGCCGCGCCCGCCCTCTAGTAATCTATATATATAAAAGGACTTGTGCTGACTGACTGAGGTAAGACGCACGCAGAGCCGTAACCGCTGATGGTAGAAACGTGAAATTTGGACAGATGTTTATTTTCATATTCTGGACATCCACTAA
>DWLH01001663.1:0-12296 GCA_018249795.1 Heliconius telesiphe telesiphe | reverse complement strand
CACAATTTTTATTTGTAAAAATATATGAAGGTGTACGTAGTTTTGGACAAAGGCAAGTCGAGTTTTTAGGTAAAAAAAATAATCATTGGCTGTACTAATTATAGTCTTCAACAAAATAAATTTGTTATTCGGATAAGAGTTACACAAGTAACACTAAAACAACTACAAACTTTATTAAAATAAGTACAGACAGATGGACAAGTTTGTATCGAAATAAATTACTTTTTTATATATATGTATATTGATTATAAGGATCTAAATATACAACTAAGAAATAGGCTAAAGTGCTAAAAATATTATTTACACAATAATAGTATGTATATTGCTTTATTAGTAGATTTTGATTGATTTTTAATAAGAGGCAAGACTTTGTTTACTTACGTAAAAAGGCCGTTTTGGTAAAAAAATATTATGTTAGAAATATTGAAAGATTGAAAAACACCAATTGATTTTGTATTTTAATTTTAAAAATATTTATTTTTTATGTCATGTTATAAAAAATTCTACATACTCTACTTGGCACACAATTCTAAATAACTAAATCTATAAGTTATTGTAATGAAATGCTTTTTTTAAATCGTTTATATTATTAAAAAGAATATAAAAATTGTTATTCATATTGCCGATCTAACTTAATAATGTGGAGAAAGAATCGTAATTTTTAATAATATTCAACGAAATATAGTCTTGTAAATCAGAGCACTATGAAGATACCCTAACTTTGGTTTAAAAAACAGTCATAAAAAAGTATATTTCTTGAAAATATTATTAATTTGAAAATATAAGCTTTTCTTAATTTATTTGTAAGTTACTTAATAATATAGTTTTTAGGGTTTCGTACCCAAAATTAAAACGGGACTACACAAAGTGCTAAGACTACTATCGCTGTCCGTCCGTCCGTGAGTCACCAGGCTGTATCTCAATGATGAATTTTTTTGCCGCTATAATAACAAATACTAAAAAATGAAATAAAATTAATCTAATAAAAAGATACGAAAAACGAGAGAGTGAATCAAGAAAAAGGTTTATATGCATCTATTATGTATATAAATCTTTTTTTTTAACTCGCACTGTCTTAACGCCACAATATGCGAAGTTTCCTAAGTGTCGTTATATAAGGTTTACTAATTATTTAGATGCAACTATAGAGACAAGTAATACTATTAAAAATTATTAGTATCACGATCGTGTCGTCTCTTTCGCACCAATCAAAAATATTCGATGTTTTTCTCGGTGTTTCAGTCTGAAGCGAAAATTTAGATGATCTAATACACCATTTTGGCAATTACAATAGGAAAATTTAGTATATTATAATATATAAAATTATTGAGTATTTTAGAATCTCGATTTTTATAATTCAGTAAAGTAGAGAGCAATATTAATTTTAAAAAGTCAAAATGTCACATTAACTCCATTCGATTGTCAAAACGACAGCTCACTTGTCATAGTGACAGAATACTAAGCCATCAAAAAATTTCCACTTTTTGCTAAATCTACAATTTTTAAAACTTTATATATACATTCGAAAACGAAATTTGGACTACATTTAATTTAGGTACAGTCAGCAAAATAGACAAACATTTTTGAAAAAAATAAATTTTACGTTATTTAAAAAATAAATATTTTATTCACATCAAACATAAATATTGTATTATAATTATGAGTATTGATGATATACAGAGGGAACCTACTGTTAAGACATTTCGTTCTCCAGTCACCGGACATTTTTCGAGGCTTTGTCTTGTTACCAGAGCGAGGAAATGAAAATAAATTATTTTCTCAAGTGGGAATCGAATCCACAACCGTCGCGCTTACAGCCAAACGCTATGTCACGGTTCGACGACTTTATCTAGATGAATATGTTAATAAAAAAAAACTTAACTTTAAAAAATAATTTACAATATTAATATTACTGACTGTACCAACATTTGGAGGTTTCGTAGATAAATTGAAAAATACCACAGTGTCTAAAGCTCGCTAATTCGAATTGTTTATAAATGACCAGTTAATTATAATAAGATTCTTGTTATCGCTTTTATTTGTCACCCGGAAATACTACATTGCCAGTATACGTATATTTAATTATTACCTGTGACAAGTGTCATACAACTGTCCTTTATTGACAGTATGACATTTTTTATCTGTCCTTTACTTATAGCATTATGAGCACGAACACTTGTCCAATATACTTTGACAAATGTCATACAATTGCCATTTTTGAAATTTTTAATCTGTCACTTGTTTCTCAGAACCACTCTGCCATCCCGAGTCCATTGTATTTGTATCGCTGTAGCAATGATGGTGGTTAGTTTTTAAAATCTCATCTTTTTCACGAACCGTTTCATACTGAGAGTCGGGCGCCAAACATTTTGACACTTCCGGTTCATTAGAATATACCGTTTCCGGTTTAATATTTCTGTCGTCGTCTGACAATAAAGATTCTTCTGTATTTGGCGAGAGCGGTGATAAATTTGGGGCAAAGAAGTCTTTGTTCGAATCCGAACTTGACTGTCTCGGATTTTCTTTTATATTCTTAGGACTAGTGCGTGTCATACGTAATGGTGTCACGTGACGCATTTTAGGACTACCCTCTATTCTTATACTTGAATTTAGGTCCGACATTCTGCGATCATCGAATCTTTCACTGCGAGATTCATTTGCTCTTTCTCGTTCACTGATTCGGTCTATCCTAGAATCATTCAAGCGATCGCTCAAACGTTCATTCCGTTCATTAAGTCGGTCTCTAGAATCGTTCATTCTATCTCTTGGGTCACCGCGATCTGAATCGTTCAATCTATCGACTCTTGAATCATTCAACCTGTCACCTCTTGAATCATTTAATCGTTCCACTCTAGAATCATTTAATCGCTCAACTCTTGAATCATTCAATCGTTCAACTCTTGAATCATTCAATCGTTCAACTCTTGAATCATTCAATCGTTCAACTCTTGAATCATTTAATCGTTCAACTCTTGAATCATTCAATCGATCTCGTGACTCACGCGATTCGTTAATTCTATCACTCATTCTTATTTCGTTCATTCTTTCAATTCTCATCGAATTGTTCAAATGTTCAATTTGTTGTTCCGTTAATCGTACAGAATTATTAAAATCTCTTATTTTATCTTGTTTTATATGTTTTTCCGTGTTTTTCGGCCGTCTTTTAGAACCGACTTGTGGTTGAGGTCGTTGTTGACGTGTTAATGTGAATGATGTGTCCGATTCAGATGTTGATTCTGGATGATTTTCTATAGTGCCGACTAAAGCTGACATATTATTTGCATTTACACAGCAATCCGCCTGGAAATATAATTATATAATTTTGTATCAATTTTATGAAATAATAAAGAATAGTTTAATATTATGCCACTTCACTCTTTTGTCAGTTGCCGGTTTCCATGATGTTACGTAGAATATTGAACGTTTGTTATAAAAGACTATGGTTTCGATCTGTACTCGGAAGAATTAGCGCAGCGTTGAGTTTCGCAACTAAACTCAACATCGCGCTTTCGGCGGAAAGAGGAGAGTTGTGTAAGAGAAAAGGTTTAAAAATACTCACATTACAACAACTTGATACATCAGCGAAATACACTTCAGATTCTGTATTTTGATTCACACCACGACAGTCTTGTATTGAGGATCTGTTCAAACAACACAAAATTAGAGAATACATTCAATTATAATATTTGAGGCCTTTGTTCTGCAGTGGGATAGCATAACCGCGATGGTTGTGAATTTGATTTTCACTAGGGAAAATCTATTATTTTCATCCATTTTGGTCTGGTAACAAGAAAAACCGCGACGTTGAGTTCAGCCACTTAACATTCAATGTCTTGAAAATAAGGCAGTGCAAGAGAAATAGTGTCTGGTCTTAATACTAAGTTCCAGCTGCCAAACTTGCTATATGCAGGATACAGCGTAAAAGTAAAAAAAAATAACAAAATCTCTTAATAAACTTGAATCTGAAAGAATGAAGTCAGCATTTTATAGTATATTATTATTATTATTTTTAGTACACAAACACTCTTACCTAACAGGCGAATGTTTATCGTTTTGAAAACCCAAATTTTCTTTGCCCAATTTTGGACAGGACTCGCTGTTTTGATCTAAAATAAAACAAAAAAAATATAATAACAACATCACTCACTTCTGCTTTTGGCTCACATATTTTTTAAATGGCACTGACACAATTGCCAAAAGTATAATTTAATTCTATCAGTATTTACGCTATATCCACATGCACACAGCAGGGTAGGCAGAGGGAACCTAATGTTAAGACACTCCCTTCCCCACTATCTGCTGAATTCTGGAGGCATTGCGTGTCGAGTGGCAGAACTCAACTCCGCGCTTTGCCTCGACACCAGAGCGAAGAAATGGAAATATAAATTCAAGTAAATATTTCATCTCCTCGAGTGGGGATCGAACCCACAACACAACAAATTGCTTACTATTAAATTATTGAGGCCAGGTGCAGCGGCACAAAATGTGAATGTAAAATCGACTGGTTGTGGGTTCGATCCCCACTCGAGAAAATGAAATATTTACTTAAATTTATATTTCCATTTCTTCGCTCTGGTGTCGACCCGAACCCTGCTATGTGCGGGATACAGCTTGAAGCTGGTAGACATATTAAAAACAACATGCACAAAAGGCAGACTTTTGGCACAAAGTCAAATTTTATTTTAAATAAGAAGTTAAATACTGTATTTTTTATATAAGTTCGGTGGTGCTAAATATCACCGATTTTTTTTTTATTTTATTTCCTTTTTTAAGAAATCAATAAAATTACCTTTACAAGCAGTTTTTTGATGTAAACACTCAATAGCAACATCTTCTCTAGAATCTCTATGTAAATTTCCCGAGCTAACTCCAAGCCTTTGACATCCTCTATACGGAACCAAATGACCGCGTAAAGTGTTAAATCTTTCTAAATTAGCATCCTGATCGTTCGGGTACATGTGATTAATTTCTTGATTCATCCGATTCAAGTCCGGGTTCAATCGAGTCAAGTCCGGGTTTAACCGACTCAAGTCTTGATTCATTCTTGATTCTTGATTGATTCTGTTGATTTCCGGTATGTTTTGCATTTGTAAAAAGTTTCTAGAACACGCGTGTTGTAATGTTTCATGTTGTATTGAATTTCGATGATCGATGTGATGATGATGAAGTAAGGTGGCGGCTGCTGGATCTTGGTGATGGAGATGATGACTGAAAAAAGGACATTTATATAACGAAATTAAATATTTAATATTAATATTACATATAGTGTCATAACTATTTTTGTTGTTTAAGGTAGTAATGTAAATTAAAATATGTGTATATAATGAATACTACTAGAATTAGATTTTGAAAAGAGTATATACAAAAAAGGTAAGATAAATATACTTTACGTTAATTGTGTTGTTTTCAACAACAGTTCATTAATAAAATATGCAAATTATAATTTTATACTTATTTAGAAAACGTATAAAATTTTGAACGTAGCGGGACTCGAACCTGCGCCAGGCGCTCAGAGCACTAAGCCATACGTTCTCATCAAGCTACGTTTATTTGTGTTGTTAGTATCTGTGTAGGGAGATTTTTACAAATTTCCGCTACCCAAAGATAATTACTTAGAATTATCGTTTGGCAAGGAGAATACTATTTTTGAATATTTTTTAAACATTTTTAAAGTGTTATTCCACACTTACGAAAGAAAAATATTTATTTAGAAAACGAATTTTCTTATATACATATATTTAAAACATGGAAAAAAAATACTTAAGCTTACCGACTACCATTTCTTCCTTGAGGACTATAAGGGGGAGGAGGTCCCCACACTCCTGTCTGTGCATCAAAACTTCCACTGGTTTCCCCAAAACCTTCTTGAAATCCGGGACTAAAACTAGTACTTTGTCCAAAATTAGTACCACCTGGGTACTGACTTTGACTAAAATTACCGACGTTTTGGGAAAAATCTGAACTTTGGGGATAATTACCAGGATTTTGGGGGAAATTGACAGGATTTTGGGGAAAGTTGGCGGGATTTTGGGGAAAATTAGGATTTTGGCGGGGGAATTGGTTAAAATTTGCAGGATAATTGCGTTCGTCGTAAGATTGTCCCGGATTTGGATTTTGTTCAGTTTCGCAAAATCCGTAAGCGCTGTCCCCGGATTGTGGTACACCACTAATTCGGCATCGGGAACTAAAAAATATTTTAACATAAGTTTTTTTTTATCTTCACGCTGTATTCCGCATATAGCAGTGTAAGATAAGAGAACCTTTAAAATTCTCGACACATTGCGTGTCGAGCGGCTAAACTCAACGCCGCGTTCTGTCTTGTTGACAAAGCAAGAAAAATTAATTCCCACATGTACGCTGCCGCTGTAATGTGCAGCGTGTTAAGTTGCGCCACTCGACACGCAATATCTCAAAAATTGGGCGAAAAGTTAATTACTTAATGCTAATATTAACACTAGGTTTCCTCTACTCAGCCTGCAATATGTTGGATATATCATGAAGCTTTACAAAACAACTACACCAACAAACATTTTTTTATCATAATATAATTTATATTTTTATTAAAATATATTAAAAATTGATAATAAAACTCACTTTTGGGTATTGCCCCTCGGCCAAGGAAACCAGCTCCACGGTGAAGTTTTTCTATTGGTGCCCGGATTAGGCGAGTACAAATTACCTATACGACCTGAAAAAAGAAAATATAATAAAAACACTGAGGCACAAGCGTGTGACTGTAAACGGGATGGTTGTGGGTTCGATTCCCACCCCAGGGAATCAAATATTTCATATTTTCATTTCCTCGCTCTAGTCGCGGCGTTTATTTCCACCACGCAAAACGCAATGTCTAACACTAGGTTTCCTCTACCCTGCTATGTGCGGGATGCAGCGTGAAGCTGGATGGATGGATAAAGCTATACTAACCAGGTGCCCAAAATCGATGTTGCAAGCTGAAGTCCCAAGCGGGTTGAGTAGTATGACATTGAGCACAACAACTGCAGCTATTCTGTAATATATAAAATAATTATATTAAGGCATTAGGCCAGTCGTGGCGCAGGGGCGCAAGGTGTGACTGTAAAATGGACTGATTGTGGGTTCGATCCCCACTCGAGGAAATAAAATATTTAATTACATTTATATTTTCATTTCTTCGCTCTGGTGTCGAGGCAAAGTGCGGCGTTGAGTTGTATACCGCACACAGCAGGGTAGGCAGAGGGAACCTAGTGTTAAGTTATACTGTTCCCCACTTTCCGCCAACTTCTGGAGGTATTGCGTGTTGAGTTGCGCCGGAACTCAACGCCGCGCTTTGCGTCGACAACAGAACGAAGAAATGAAAATATTAAATATTTCTTTTCCCACTTTCTGTCTCTTTTACAATCAGACAGTAGAAGAAATCACCTCCAAACATTACAATTTGATTTGGTTTTGGTTTTGTTGTAGTTGGTTTACGCCTTGTGAAGAAAAGCGAGAGAAAAGAATGTCTAAATACTATTTATTTACTTACCATGTTCAGGTTAAAAAAACGGAGAGCTGAAAACAAACGTTAGTAATAATATAAGAATATTTAAATGTAAAAAGTACCTGTACAGGTCTTCCAGTGGTGGCAGCAGGTTGTCCGCTCGGCGGTCTATATAACGATCTGCATCGTAATTCAAGTTGTTCCCAATACATTTTCTTACGTTCATGACTGCAAATAATAAAGAAAAGATGTTTTTTATATAACATTTTGGAAGTATCACTCGCTTTTAGGGTAAATACAGGGTGGCAGTGTCAGCACCACTTTAAATGAAACCACAGTTTTACCTACTCAATAAAAGCCTAATACAATTTAAAAAATCCCCAAAAAATGAAAGTGATTTTTTTAAACAAAATAAATAATAAAATTATTGTTGTAATATAAAACGCCATTTGCCAAGAACGACGCACGCACACATAAATCTATCAAAGGGAAATCGCCGCATACGCCTCATTCCGAAATCGAGTCGTAGGATTTAGCGGCAAAGTTCTTTTTTTTTTTCGATCAAAAAAATTCTAATTGTTTGGTATTTGAGTTAAAATACGAATGTTGTGTTCTCTTATGAAACTTAAGACTAGATTATAATAAAAATTAAACTTGGATGTCTTTGTTTAGCTTTATGCTATATCCACATATAACAGGGTAGGCAGAAGGAATCTAGTGTAAGACGACATTATATTCCTCACTATCCATCTAATTTTATAGAAAAATTACATATTTAGTGACGGAACCCAACGCTGCGCCGTAGTGTTTACTAAAGAAAAAAAAATTCATTCTTCTGAGTAGCAATCGAACTCTTGGGTCTTGGGACGGACGTTTTTCAGTCAACGAGAAAACGTTTACAGTCAGACGCCGTGTAAGTTAAATAGAATGATTTTTAAATAATATTAAAAATGTTATTCCCTCACTTATAACTTTAAAAACTACTACAAATTCTAACTCAAATCAATTCTTATACAGACAATTTCTAGTGTTCTTATAAATAGAATAAAGTATTTCAAACGAGTCTTTACACTCGAAAGGAAGCCTATTATCAGGTCACAACGTCTACAGGTTACGAGGTCAGGCTATTATTATAAAAACCAAAATGGCATTGACATGAAAGTCTATTTCGAAGCCTCCATAGCAACCACTTGTTTGTTATAGGCCAATACTATTATAGGCGAGTCAAATACCAAATAAAACCTTATGGTATGATACATAAAGAGTATGTGTGAAAATTTTAAGTATCATGAAATAGTTTTGTCATATTGTGGCGCTAGACAAGAGTTGTCAGCGCTATTGATAGAACGTTTTCGTTATTTTACTCGATCTTTTTATATTTTTCCTAAAAAAATGTCCCATTCTCAAATTCATAGGAGTAGCATAAGTCAGCACTCACGCTCATCCTGCCATTTTGCAAGTGATTTGGAAGAACTAACAGACGACGAACTTATAAAGCAAGTAAATGATTTAAAAGTACAAATTCGAGTTTTAGCCCTTGAAAATGAAATCTTCGAGCGAACCATTATGAGGCTCGAACCATCACTGATGCACGGAATCCAACAAGCACTGGAATATGCGATAAGGTTACAAAGCACCACGTCTTTAAATGCTGGTAGTTTCGTCAAATCGCAAACGTCGAAACTTGCGATTGAATCTCTAATGAGTCAGTCAAGAATGTTAACTAGTCCATCGAAAGTGTCATCAAGACGTATAGAATCATCGGCTAAAGCGAGTGTAACTGTCATTTTTGGTTCAGGACCGAAGATAAACGTTTTAGAGCGATCGGAACTAGTGTCGTCAGAAATGGAGATATTAATCAGTAACTTGGAAAAAAGTCGAAAAAGGGCTGAAAAGAAACACGCGCTGTTAAAAGCTCAGCTTGAAGAAATCGGGCTACGAGAAATTGATATCCAAAAGGCGAGTGAAATGTTCGAGCAGGAGGTTGTCGTCGAGGGATGGGACAAAATAGCTCAGAGGATTCCAGCAGAAGTTTGGATACGCTTTATGACTGAATGGGTCAAGATTTGTGACAGTCAAATAGGGAAGTTAAGACTTAGAACAAGCACTTTAAACTCTCAATACAGCAAATTGAAAGGCCAAATAAAAGTAAAAGCCGAATTGAGCGAAAGTTTGAGAGCAGTCGATTTTGAAAAACTAAAAATCGAGAACAAAGAATGCTTAGAAATAATAGATTACAAATTACAACAATTGGGTGAACTAAAGAAAATGACTGGCGATGCTAACTTAAATCTAACTGTACATAAAAAGGCTATGATGGAACAAAATGCGTACTTGACGAACATAATAAAATCGATTAAAGACAAACAAAAGCAGACAATCGAATTGGATAAGGAAAGAGATATAATTCAAGTGCAAGCTGAAAGTTTGGCTCAGAAGTTTGATGAAGTTAAAAGAATAAGAATGGCTTATGAAGTACCAGACGTAATGGACTATGTTAACATTAAATCGGAAGTAACAGATTTGACACATAGCATTAAGTTATTGGAAAATAGACTTCATATACAACAAATTGCGCTGAATTCATTAAATAAGAAATTAAAATCGATATTTACTAAGGAGTAAATCAGTGACTAATGAATCGATTTTCTTTATTTATCCAGTTTAATCAAGTAAATAGTACATAAAATATAGATATGTCACGTTTTTAATTATTGTTACAAAATTATTTGTTTTCTACTATAAATAAATTTATTTTGTATTTATATCTCGTGTTTTTTTTTAACATCAATTATAATGCTAACAACTCTTAAAAGTGATAACCAAGTCTGTCGCATCGTCGCTCATTGTTTAGCGGTCGGACAGCGTCTAACCATAGGACAATAAAATATTTTCATTTCCTCGCTCTGATAACACAAAATACTGCATTAAACCCGGTTTCTACCGCGAAAGAGATATGAGCGGAAAATGTTTAAGCAGAAGGGACTAAAAAAAGATTACATTTCGATAAATAATTGGGCAGAAAGGACCTAGCAAGTAGAAAGATTTGAAATGAACTGGCACAGTTCTAGAGAACCGAGCGAATTAATTACAAAGTACAAAACTCTTGTTGATGGAAATGTGAGCCATTTTTTTTTAAAAGATTTGTCTTTATCGGTGGAAACCGGGCTTTCAGTTCCACATCTCAATACGAAATGTCTCGATTTCAGGTTAAAATTGAAGAACGGATTGTCTAGTGATAACTAAGTTATCTATAACGCTATACCAATATCAGCGTGACTCAAAACTATTAATCTTAAAAGTTGACAAAATAAATCAACTTACCTTAAAAGCTGATAAGCCAGCATACAACTAAATATGCAAACTAATACAGCACTAACTGACAACGCGAATACTCCTCGAAGGCACCAGTATAAAGCACCATGGACTACACCACAGTCGGTCACGTCTTCGAATACACAACGTACACCTAGAAAAAAATTTATGTCAATAAAAATATTTTGAAAAGACAACAAATATCATAAGACAGCGTCTTCGGACCTTCTATTTTTAAGTTTAATTTATTTTTTGTTTATTTACAGTGTGTAGACTACGTACATTTTACGGACGTACTAGTGAACCTTGGGATGTAGTGTTTTTTACGCACCTTTCAAATATGCGCTGCCTTGTTTCTGAGTAGGAATCGAACCCACAAACATCGCGTCAGACGGATAGCTGCTGCTCCACAAACGATTTTATAGTATATAATCCAATATTGTTTTCGTTGAATTTACTGATTATGATGAAATAAAAAATATACCATCATCATCATTTCCGCTGTGTTGTAAATCAGGTGGCAGTGAGTAACAGGTACATGTTCTAGTCAACTTTGTGTACTCGCAGAACTTTAATGTTTGTAATCTGTAACAAGAAAATTTATAAAAACATATTTAAATTTAAAAAAAATTATAATAATATAAGCAACAATCATAATAATATATGATATATTTATATATTTAGTTTAGAGATGAAATCTCTTCAGTAACATTTTTTATATTTTTTCCTTTTTTGGCCTTTTTTGGTTTATAGGCGTGTCACATGATATTTATTTAACTTGTTACTATACTTGATAACTCTGTAATGAAGTTTGTTATGAGACGTTATTACAAATATAATATTTATTATATGTAACATATTTTGTTGGTTAAAAATATTATATTACAAAATAATAAATGTTCGGATATACTTATTTATTTTTCAACTATCTTTATACCATCTTAAGAACATGACTGAACTCAACCCCAAACTAACCTGATGTGTATACAAGTAACTAAAGAAATAAAGTTTGTTTATTTTTTTTATATGTTTGTATACTTCAAGTTAAGTTTCATATATAAAAGAAAATATTTTTACAATACTCACTTGTTCATATGAATGACAGTTGTAGTAATGGTTACCAAGACACATGTTAAAGCGCAAACAAGGCAGAACGCGCCAACTACTTTGATCTGAAAAAAATGCTTGAATAAGTAGAGTAATATGAACTTGATACAGCAATGTTTTAAGCAATGATTAAAATAATTAAGTTCAAAACAAAAAAAGGAATCTTATGACTTATTACAACATTTTGTATCTGTGTCATTTGTAAACTGCAATTTTATATTTTTTTAAGTCTTTTAAGTAGACATCAGATTTTTAGTTCGATATTTAAATTTAAAATCAGCTTTACGCTGTATCCCGCACACAGCTGGGTAGGCAGAGGGAACCTAGTGTTAAGACACTCCGTTCCTCACTTTCTGCCGAAATCTGTAGGTAGAACTTAACGCCGTGCTTTCCCTCGACACCAGAGGGAAGGCAT
>DWLH01001662.1:0-12297 GCA_018249795.1 Heliconius telesiphe telesiphe | reverse complement strand
GCAAAGTTCAAAGTTGCTTAACCTTTAGTAGTATTTTTGTAGTAGGTAACGTAAACACAACGTTATTGGTATCTATACCTTTCTTACCTTCCGTGTGACGCGTAACTGCGTCACACGGAATACGGTATGGATAAACATCGTAACATGAAAAAAAATCCTACGTCTAAATTGTTGAGGTATCTTGATTAATTTCTTTAGATATAGGTTTAAAATATTTTAGCCTAGGTATATGCTGTTCCCGTAAAAGGAGCGCTGACACTTCCACACTGTATAATCAGCTTTACGTTGTATCCCGCACACAACAAGATACGCAGAGGGAACCTAGTGTTAAGACACTCCGTTGCCCACTTTCCGCGCAATTCTAGAGGTATTGCGTGTTGAGTGGCGGCACTAAACGCCGCGTTTTGCCTGGACACCAGAACGAAGAAATGGAAATACAAATTTAAATAAATGTTAGAGAATAATGACTGAAACTACTTATATTGACTGGTATGGTGTTTATCATATAATTTGATGTGTAGTTCACTGACGGTACCTGACAATAAATTATTGTGAGACAGTAGATCCGCACTACTGACGCACGTTATTTAGTGCGTCAGTAGTGCGGGTTCATTTCCGAGTCAGTTCCGACTGTGCCGGTTGTGCACACTGACCATGTCGACCGCGGCGACGTTACGACGACTACGTTCTGTTATAAATATTTCATTATCTCGAGTGGGATCGAACCCATAACCAGTGGAGTTTACAGTCACATTTTGTGCCCCTGCGCCACGAATATGGCCTATATTTGTCCTTTGCATAAAAAAGATATGGATATTTATTGCTATTGATGCTACTATATAAATTCCACGTAATAATAAAATAATAAAAAACAATTTAAAATTAACAATATACAAAACTAAAAAATTAAGGATGTCTTAATTTTGTTCAAAGCTGCCTCAGTGGTATTTGAAAAATAACAAATGTTTTTTTTCCAAGTAAAAGTGTAAAAATAGTATTAATCTCTATTTTATTGCATGATATATGAAACAGTCTGACTAAAAGAGAAAAAAAAATCCACATAAATTCAAAAACAAACACTCCTCGAGACTCAACAGCTGGCTTTAAAACGTCAGCGGTGATAAGAGACATCTGTGCAGGTCAATGCTGCCACTATTGAAATTTCTTTTTAAAATAGCTTTGTTAACACATATTTTCAAAGTTACCCTGCCCTCTCCCTTACTATACAGATATTCTTTAGTCTCGTCCACTATCATCAACCTCTTTATACATGCCCAAACCACCGGAGAATTCTTCGTTTCATGTCATTCTCTCTATGACATCCTCGCTAGTACCTTCCATTCTGTCTACTAATTTCAGATTCGGTCATCTAAACGGACTTTAAAATATCCTGCGAGGAAATCTCATCACCACAGCATTCATCTTTCATTCTTTTGTAATACATTTCGCTTCCGTATAACAGCGCCAACGCTAATCGTGCAGCTATGCTAACCTTTCGCTATCTCATCAATGCAGCGAAGGCACCTTTAATACTGTTACCGGTAACAATACGACTTTTACATACACTTCTTATCTACCAAACGTATTTCTCAGATTTATGAATTATCTTTGTCTTCTGATTTATGAAATGCAAACATTATATCACAACACAAAAAACTCCTTAGTTCTTCAATACTTTATTTTATGGGAAAAATTATCCAGCTAAACGACATGTAAATGAAATTTTTGAATTTTTACTTAAAATATATTTTATTCTTTTTTTTATATTTTGCTATTAAAGAATAGATTAACGTTGTTTGAATTTGAGAATTCAAAACCATTACTATTATTTGCTACGGATTTAATTTCACGGATCTTTTGATTTATGGATTAGGCAAAATTTACCTATACTGGCCACTTTCCACTTATTTTAGATACCGAGAAAATTACTTAAAAAAAAAAAGAAAACAAAAATATCAAAATATGTTGATGCAGAATTTTAAACCTTGTGTGATATAATTATTCTCAAGTGGTGTGCTAGGAAGCAAAACATTCCTTAGTAAAAAAAGCTTTTTAAGATTTTATTTGTTTATTTAAGAAATCACTTCTTTTTAGCTTCCTTAACTGCAGATGGAGCTTTAGTCACATCGTCTGGGTTTTCGGCTGCATCCTTCAATCTCTTAGCCCGGATTCCAACAAGCCTTGCAAGAGAACGAGCCTGTAATTAAATGTATAATGTTAAAAAACATATATAGCATAGAAAAACATGACTTTATTGATCATAATAATTACAGTTCTTTTTAGAGGATAATCAAATAATATTTTGCTTGATGACACTGCATAGAAGGTCAGTTCCATTTTTTTAAGTGATAAGCATTTTATTTTACCATTATATTAATCAAAAAGGTTTCGTGAATTAATGCATCTATAAAATAAGGAATAACATTGCTTTCTCATAAGAATAGGCTAGAAGCAAAAATCATTATAAATATCTATTTTATGAAACCCTATTGATAAATTTAGAAACACACTAATTTTATTATTATGTGTAGGATTAATATTTTGGCAAGCCATAAACCTATTGGAACTTGTTTGCTCGTTTGCATTTTTTTTTGGTACTTACATTATACTAACGCCACCGCAGTTACTTTTTTTTTTTAAAGATTAAATGTTGCTAATCTAATTTGCACTTAAAACTGCAAAATCACTAGCTCAAATATAAAATAGAATTATAGATAAAGATCTATTTACTTTACATATTGCCAGTGGAACAGCAGGTACTCTGCTGCTTTCTAGGGATTGTATACAATCCCTAGAATTTTTATTTATTATTCATGTAAGGGACAATGTTCATATTTCATACATTGATTGGACACCCGCCCCAGCTATTCAATACACTGCCATAGCTATACCTGAATTATACTTATTGATAGTAACATATACAATGATATTAACTGATAACTCAGACTTGAGGTAACAAGCAACGCCATGACATGATTTCTTAACTTTTAAATTAACATATATTTTGTTTATCACTGTTTTTAGAAGAAATAATTCAAACTAACAATAATTGTAAATCTGTTTTTCAAATATTAAAATTTAAAATGCAAGGTTAGGATGGTATGGTAAATTATTTATGTAATATCTTACTCCTCTGAGGTATTGGTATGCTTTGAAGTCCTTCTCCTCTTCAGTGATAACACGGGCAGAAGATTTAGGTGCTGGCTGCTCTACAGGCATAAGAGGTCCACGAAGTTGTGTTGCTACTTTACGTTCCTCCTCAGAAGCTTCGCCCTTCAGTACCTGAAATGTATTGTTACAAATAAAAATATTAGCTAAATAACTGTACAATTTCATATATAATCAAAATTTAGCATAGGCTATTTAAAATCTGTGGTTAAATCTTCTCTTTTCAAATAAAATTCTCTATCTCATTTAATTTTTCGGAGGAAAGTGGGGAATGGAGTATCTTAACACTAGGTTCCCTCTGCCTATTCTGCTGTGTGTGGGATACAGCGTGAAGCTGATTTTTTAATTTAATTTTAATCTCATCTAATTGAGGTATTCCCAAGCATGCTAAATTAAGTATTAAGAATTCATCATGGAAATGGGGAAAGGAATGTTTTAATGGATAATAGAATATCTAAGCACTACGGTTTGACATTTCCTCAGTCTACTCTGCTATGTGCAGTATAGGCACAAGTCTTAATTAAAATAATCATTCTGACCATACCTCTGATAATTAATAAAGTTCTTGTCAGGCCATACTAGTTATTTGCTTTATATTTATAAAATGAACTTTTATTGACTTATTTTACATAGAAGCTGGGCTAGGTTTTTAAAAAAAATAGCATAGAAAAGAAAACAGTAAATACCTTCTTGCCCTTAGGGAAAAGAATGAGACGAGCACGATATTCCTTTAATCTTTGTACATTAATCTGTAGTGATTCCACAGACTTGTTGCGTCTCCTTGGGTCTACAGAAATTCCAACAGTCCTAGCAAAAGCCGGGTTCAGGCCGGCAGCCTAAAAAATGTACAGTAATTAAAATAAACCACAATTTTAACACACACTACAACATATATTGTATTATTAATATTATTTTGTTTGACGACACCTCTAGCCATAAACTTATAGAAAACGATGAGAATTTACCCTAATTTCACGAAGAGTGAATCCGCGCCCGGCGCGAACTTTTGTATGGTATCGCACAGTTGGACAGCGAACAACTGGGCGAAGGGGTCCGGCGACAGGACGAGGCGCAATAGCCTTTGCTTTCTTAACTCTGTTTTGCCTCCTGCGGTGTTTCCGAGCAGGCTGATTGAACCAAGTTTTGACGAATCTTTGCCAATCCTTATGGAAATGGCCATTAGGAATCATATTATTTCCCTTCCCCATGATTGCGATAACCCCACTTCACCTAAAATGATGAATACCGTGTAAAATATTAAATGTTATATACAATTAAACTCTTTAGGAATAAATACAATTCACAATTTTACTAAATTAAATAGAGATAGTCAAAGAAATTTCAGATTAATAAAATGACTAACCACAGGGTTAAAACTTCAAGTCAAAAAGAAATATTTAGCACCGCATTCACAGACTATATAAAATGTCACTGTCAAATGGATTCGGAGGCTTCCTAAGTTTGGTTTAGCATCCAATTTTTTTTATCATTATGAAATATAATTTGACAATTCTAAAATTAAGGACATTTTTTATTAGCTTACTGTACTATTTGTTAACTTTACATATGGTATGTATATTTATTTAATTCGTGCATAAAATGTTAATATTTATATAACAAATAATAAAATATATTTGTAGTTCTGTTTAATTATTTTCAGCTTTTAAAATTCATTCATTTAAGTAAACATATTTTTTAAATGTATTCCTTGAAACATTGGTAGATAGTAGTGGCAACAGTATTTGCAGCTGTAAAAATATTCGATTACAATTTTTTTGCAAATTCTAAATTATCTAATATATTTTTTCTGTCTTCATACGTTAGTAGGAACTTGAAAAGGATTTTAAAGATTTTATACAGTATACAAGGAAGAAGAGGCAGCGCTCCTTTCACGGAAACAGCATATAGGGTAAAATATTTCAAACCTAAAGAAATTAAACAAGATAACTCAACAGTTTAGACGTAGGATTTTTTTTCATTTCACGATGTTTATCCATACCTGTATTTCGTGTGACGCAGTTACGCAAAGATGCGTATAACGTAAACGCATACTACTACAAAAATACTACTAAAGGTAAACAATTTTGAACTTTGCCACTAATTCCTACGACTCGATTTCGGAATGAGGCGTATGCGGCGGTTTCCCTTTGATAGGTTTATGTGAGCGTGCATCGTTCTTGACAAATGGCGTTTTATTTTAAAACGACAATTTTAATATTTATTTTGTTTGATAAAACCACTTTTTAATTTTTGGGAAGAAAAATAATAATAATTGGTTTTTAAAACTATGGTTTCATTTAAAGTGGTGCTGACACTTCTACTTCCTTTCCTGTATAAGCAAGAAAAGTTACATACATTATTTATCATAAGTATAGCAGCTAAAATTCTTACATAATAGTATTTAGAAAACATACTTTATACACTTTTTTAGAAAACATATAAAAATCCAAACGTAGCGGGATTGGACACGCGCCTCTTAGAGACCGTCCAAGAGGCGCGGGTATTCGGTCTTCAAGTCGATGGGACTTGAAGAGGCGCAGGTTCAAATCCCGCTACGTTCAAATTTTTTATATTATGTTTTCTTAAAAGTATTTTTCTTTCCTAAATATGGAATAGCACTTTAAAAATGTAAAAAATATATAAGATTTTTTGAAATTGAGGCCTTAAATATATGAATGTGTAATTCAATTGCTCATTCGTGTTACAAGTACAAAGTTATTAATAACTTGTGTTGTAGACTGAGAGTTCTTGAATTCTATATACCATATATATTTAGTATTTTAGATCCGGGGTGCTCTCCTTGCCTTCTAGACGCTCTCTTGACCTGGAACTCAACTATGGATGGCCTAGAAAAAACGCCGTCACGCTGTCAAAGCTCAATGCCTGAAATTAAGTTCAACCAAAAAGCTGTTAGGCGAGCTCAGATTTCGTTAGTCATCCATAAGTTGAGTGGGCCAGATGGTATCACTCCTGTAGTACTCCGTTCATGTGCTCCTGAGGTGACACCGGAACTAACGAGCTTGTTTTAGCACTCTTTCTCAGTCGGCGTAGTTCCAAACCCGTAGAAGAGTAATCTTATCCACCCGATTCCGGAGAAAGGTTCCGATTCAACTAACTACAAGCTTATTGCTATCACCATTTTGTTCTCAAAAGTCATGAAGAGCATCATAAAGAGCCAGCTCTTGATTTATCGTTAACTCCTCCTTTATTGATATGGCTTTTATTTTATCCGTGCAGTTATTTAACAGTTCGTTATCTTTGTCTAGTCTTATAAACTGCTGTTCTACTATGAATATTTCCTGATGGGTAGTTAGTTGTATATAGGTTGTTTGAAACTCTTGATGGCGTCCCGTCAAGTAAGCAGTGCAGCTAATAGTGTCACAAAATTTTCGTGAATAAATATGATAATACATGAATAAATATGATGACATTTTCATAATCCAAGCGTCAAGAAAAGTGTAATAACAGCCTTAGCAACGCTTTGTGGAACAGAACAGTGAAACGGCTGCTATATCAGAAATCAAAGCAAACTAGTGATAAATATCATATATAAATAATTACAACGAAATAGATAATTCAAATTAACCGTCTTTTTTTGTGACTGTCATTAGCACTTCCCACATATGACAATCAGTCACTACTGCCAACGACTCCACGGTGCTTAGCAGAAGAACGAGAACAAAGTACCAATTAGAGGATTTTTTTAATGATGGACTCGCAACCTAATTTTATATTCAAAAAAATAATGAAATGAGAGTTGACTTACAAAAACAAAAGAAAGAGATAGTTATAGTCTCTCTAACAAATTGTCGATTAGTATTGATGAAAAGCTCAAACCTTTGGTAAAAGAAAGTATACAACTAACACAGTACTTCACAAAAACAAGTTAAGCCCTTGCAAAGCAAAGTAAATATTTTAGAGAGAGAGACGCGGAAAAACAATATATCGCAGGGCGTTTAAGAAAACGAGTAACGCCGAATTAAGGTAAAAAGTGATGCAAACCTTGAATGAAGTATGCAGTAAGTCAGGTGCACGCGAATGGGACGAGTGTGAGATTAATAACATAAATAGGTTAGATAAACCAATAGCATACAAACCAATTTCATTAACACTCACTCTCGCATTGGGTAAAATTGTAATTCTAAGAAACGGAAAACTTTTGCTATTTGTAATTTATGCCATCCACGACTATCCAAAAAAAGCTTTTAGAAAGAAAAGAAGGAGAAAGAATTAGAACCGCAAAAAGGTCAAATTAAACTTATATGTCATAACAAGCTCATTGTTAAATACAAGAATGAGAAGGAATTAACAGGAAAAGATTTCCTTCAGATTCACCAACAGGAGTAAAACAAAACCGAATAATTACAATATTTAACAAAAAGACACCACTACTGATCTGTGATTTATATAAACATATGTCAACAAAATAATATATCTATGATACATGACATCATAATTCATTCTGAAACTTTCGTTAATGAGATATTTCTTTTAATTTACCTGATCTATATGTATCATATAACGTCAGCGCCATCTTACGCATGCAATTGAATTTAAAAACTCGCGCAGGTACCTATTTCATTCTACAGTTGCACCTATTTCAACAATCATAAGTCGTGGCGCAGGGGCACAGTGTGACTGTAAAAACAACTGGTTGTGGGTTCGATATCCACTGGAGGAGATAAAATATTTATTTCAATTTATATTTCCATCTCTTCGCTCTGGTGTAGAGGCAAAGTGCGGCGTTAAGTTTCGCCACTCAACACGCAATGCCTCCAAAATTCGGCGTACCGCTGGGCTTCTGCTATCGAAAGCAAGTGAGAAGGTCTGGCAGTTACTTTGGCATGGCAAAGGCCTTTGATCGAGTGTGGCGCTTCTTGCTAATCTTCCATCCTAAGGGCTTCCCGAGAATTTATCCAAGTGGATCACCAGCTTTCTTCCTGGGCAGCATCAACATTGTTATCGGCGGTTTTTGCTCAGAACACATGCTCGTAAACGCTGGCGTCCCCCAGGGCTGCGTGCGTCCCCTACGCTCTTTCTTCTGTATCTATCAATGACATGTTTAAAGATTCTAGCATTTATTGTTATGCGGATGATAGCACAATGGACGCTGTTTCCTCTGGCCGCGCAAGTCTTTTTACACTTTACGCCGAAATAAACTTGCGTCTTCAATTGAGGCATCCCTCGTGGCTTTTTCCATATGGAGTGAAAGGAATCTGGTTTAATTCAACCCCAAGAAAACATGTTTGCGCGTTAATCACTAAAAAAAAATCCCATTTGTCGTATCGCCAGTCTTCCAAATCACTCTCCAAACACTTACAGCCACGCCCAGTATCAGCACATTGGGCCTTACCATTTCGAGAGACTGCCAGTATCGCGATCATCTGGAAAGCAAGGCCAAGTTGGTTTCAAAGAAACTTTGAGTCATCCTCATCGGCAGAGCGAGACAATACTTAGTAGCCAAAACACCAATCGGCCCTATATATGACCCAGGTTCGGCTTCATATGGAGTACTGTTCTCATCTTTGGGCTTCCACTATCAGTTTGATCCACTTGCTCGCTTACAACGTGGAGCCATTCGAATCATTGGGGACCCAATGATTTGTGAATGGCTGGATACTTTGGCTTTGCGTAGGAACGTTTCCTCGATGCGGCCTCTACCGCATTTTCCATGAGGAGTGCTCTTGAGAACTGTTTGACCTATTACCTACCGCCAAATTTTCTAACCGCACAATACGTAACAAACTCAAGTACCATCCACACCATCTGGATACGTGGCACTTCACTACTGTGCTGTTTAGAAGGAACTTCCTACCTCGCGCCACGCAACAGTAGAATGGGCTACCTGCGTAGCTCATTCTACAGTTGCGTCCCCGTACCCGTACTTCGACGTACCTTCAAAAAGCGCGTCTATTTCCACCTTAAAGGCCGGCAACGCACCTGTAGCTAATCTGGTGTTACACGGAGTCATGGGTGGCGGTGATCACCATCAGGTGAACCGTACACTCGTTTGCCTTGTCTTATTCCATAAAATAAACTATTTTTATTCCTACCACATACTAGAACATTACTGCAACACTGTTTATGGTATTACTAGTTACTACCACCATAGAATAAATACTACACACAGAAACAGTAAACTGTTTGACACAATCTAAATCTTTCAAAACTCCCACTGATCCTATATTTTAATATAAATTTTTTCTAGAGCACTGGAGCACCCCACCAGTGGTCCGCAGAAGCCTAAATATGGTCCGCAAACTATTTTAATTTTATGACTGGGGATGGTAACGCAAAGTTTCTGTTTAATTATTAGTTATTTTTTATTATACCTACATTTTATTATACCTACATGCATACGCAAACTATTTTAATTTTATGACTGGGGATGGTAAGGCAAAGTTTCTGTTTAATTATTAGTTATTTTTTATTATACCTACATGCATAGTAGTATATTTAGTATAATAGTCCCTGCTACAAAGAATGATATAAAAGTGGTCCTTGATTAAGAAAAGTTTGGGAACCCCTATTCTAGAGCTATGCTCAATGGATAGTGTGTATATGCACAACCTTTACACCACATCCACCCACTTAAAATAATTTACTAAAATTTCTAGTTTTTGTAATTATTGCAACAGCAGAAAATTAATTACCAACCCATTTTATTATAAAATATTTTTATATAGAAATATATTTTGGAATATGGAAATAAAATAAAACAATATTTTAGGTCACATGGAGAACTTATAGATGCTGTGATTATATTATTGTCACAGACAATGATAATTCATTTTTAACTTATATATAAAAACTCATTAATTTACCTAGATATATTACAATATAAATAAAAGATGCAAACAAAATATTTATCAATATTCATATAATTTATTCTGTTAATTAACTCTATAGTTCCAAATGATAATTGCTACATATTGTGAAAAATACAAAATTTTATGAATATCATTCATAATATTTACTCTATCACAAATGCTTTACTGGAGTACCAAACCAATTTTATTAGGGGTTATACTAGGACATCGCCAATTATATAAATAGTACTGTAAATTTCCATCACCAATTCCAAATTTTAGTGGTTCCAAAAATTCTTTATTCTCCATTAGATCTAAAGCATTGAACACATCAAATCCAGAATTTTTTGCTGTAATCAAAGCATCTAACATTAAGTCAATCCATGGAGTTTTGGTAGAAACATTATAGAATGAATAAGCAGCTTTTAAGGTTTTATGTATAGGATGATACACAACCGTCGATGGCAGGGTATAATAACTAACAAAGTCAGTAATAGAACCGTCAGTTGCTTCTACAATGTAACCATCAATTATACCAACTTGTGGGATAAACCAATGTTTAAAATCCTCTTCTGAAAATATTGGCACCAAGTCAAATTTTTGTAAATAGTCATTTAGCAACTTAACAACTTTTTCAGAATCTTTAGGCTCCATTTTGCGAAATCCCGGAGTTTTTGGTAAGTCAGGTAGTTTAAATAGCTTTAGAGTTCTTTGCATAGTCATGTTGCGTGATAAATGACTAAATTTAATGTCAATCAATTTCTTGGGATTAAGTGATCTGTGCCAGTAACGACAAGTACCAATAGGTTTTGGTAATACAATTCCAGCTGTATAAACACCTTGAAAAATTCCTGTCAAGTTCACTCTTCTAGTTATTTCTCTTATTAATACTGGTGCAACGCGTTTTGAACGAAGCTTCTTATGAACACACAAAAAATTAATTTCAACTACAGTTTGGACATGGTCATAAATTCTGAGTGTGGCTGGTATAGCAGATATAAAACCAACCAATCTACCTGATTTCACTACACGCACTCCACAATGCCACTCCATTCTCCACCCAGGAGGTTGTAGGGCCCATTTTAAAAAATCGGTTTGGTAGTCAAAACGAAACATGCAATCATCATCTTCAACATAATTTTCATTTAATAAAGTGTATAATTCTTTAAGAACCAAAGGTTCGTTTAAATTAAGCGTATCCCATTGAAATCCATCTGGTAAAGTATACGATTCTGATCGTATTTCATCACGAGATTTAGGGGGTTCTATTGATTCATTTGTGACAATTTTTTCATCCCATTTAGGAACTGGTTGTGTCGACCAAAATTGATAAGATTTATGCAAAGCTTCCTCAGTAGTTTTTGCGGGTTTTTGTTGTAAATTAAGAACTTCCATCGCCATTTTCAAATCCTTAAAAGAAATATTCTGATGAACATCTCCGGAATTAGGAATAGCAATTCCATCGCTAGAGACCGAACCGCGATTATCGCCATCTCCTCCACTACGTTTTTTTTTGTTCTTATTTTTTTTCTTAGGGTTTTTATCATCAACTGATTTTTCATACTCCAAAGACTGTGTTATTTTATTATCTTCCATTTTAATTTTTGGTTAAATTAAAAGATCGAGTTTTAAAACTGTCTCTCCTGCTTTTTGGGTAGTCAAATGGCCACAGACTGTACGAGTGGACGATATACATCGATGTATTAAAAACACTCGATGTATCGTATCGATGATCGAATCAAGCCGATGTATTGTTATTTTTTTACAATGAGTAAACATCAATGTTTTTATGTAATGCAGCGATGAGACTAACTTACTTTTGTAATGGATTATTTCACTTTTTAAAATTTTTAATAATTCATGTATTGGCACACCAAAAAAGTTTAAAGTTGAAGTAAAGATGCTGGCAAAATTTTACATTTTTCAAACGAATGTGAGTTATTTCACTTTTAATGAAATCATATATTGTTCAAATGTATTTAGCAAGTTGCATCGGAAGACTACTAAGTAAAACAATATGCTTTATAACAATATTAACTACTTACACTCAACGTCAACATCAAACACTCAAAGTCAACTGTTTTTTCTGCGTTGCATTTTGCAAAAGCATAGACTCACGTCTTATGATGTCCAAGTAGTGACCAACACGTCGTACAGCCTTAACACACCGATAATTTTATTGTTCAAGTCTCTTATTGTACTATGATATCAATAAAAAATTAAATATATATCCCTTAACTTATCAACACTGTAAAACCAAATTAACTAACTGGTTGTTAGAGCTAAATTATGATCAGACAGAAGATCTCCTATCAGCGTA
>DWLH01001661.1:0-12299 GCA_018249795.1 Heliconius telesiphe telesiphe | reverse complement strand
TTTATTTACAGTAGATATATTTCTCAAGAGAACTTAATCAAGACTTTGTATATAAAAAAATACAAATATATTTTATGAATTAAACTTAATGTTATATTCAAAACAAATGAATTGTATGTAAATTTACGTTTCAGGTATGAAAAAAAAATGCACTATAATTAAATGCGTTTATCTCGTTTTCTTTCCAATGATTTATATTTCTATTATTTATATCAATATATCCGGGACGTAAATGGAAACGGAGCTGCCATCTTGCCAGCTGTAGGTAGGTAGGAATCCTCCTGTAGTTTAAATATTTTTAATTACTATCAACACTACGATACTAATGTGGTGTTATAGTGTAATTTTGATCATGATGAAAAACATACAATTTTTTTAATTTTGAATAAAATAATTTATTAACTATAAGAATGTTGGTAGTTTTTCAAAAGGTATAGGAATTTAAAAAATGCCTAAAATATGCTTTCTTCGCAAGTGTTGTAATAACTATTGGTATCTATTCACCAAAAAATCACTATAAATATTAAATATGCTCAATTATACAGTGTTTTGGTCAGCACCACTTTAAATGAAACCATAATTTTAACTATTCTATAAAAGCCTAATACAATTTTAAAAGTCCCAAAAATAAACAAGTTATTTTTTTAAACAAAATAAATGATAAAATTATCGTTGAAAAATAAAACGCCATTTGTCATGAACGACGCACACAGACATAAACCATAAAGGGAACCACCGCATACGCCTCATTCCGAAATCGATTCGTAGGTAGGTATTGAGTAGTAGTATGTGTTTACGTTTTTGGTATCTATGCGTAACTGCGTCACATGAAATACAGGTATGGATAAACATCGTGAAATTAAAAAAAATCCTACGTCTAAAATGTTGTCGCACAAAATTGTGACTGTAACTTGACGTTATGGGTTCGATTCCCACTTGGAGGATTGAATTGTAATATAATAATATTTTCATTTCGCACATCAGTCACATACCATACGCAGTATCTTAACACTAAGTTCTCTCTGCCTACCCTGCTATAGGCGGGATAAAGCGTGGATCTGGTTTTAACTTTGTGTGAACCGATTAAAATAAAACTAATACTAAATATTTAAGGGAAGTTAGCCAAATTACAAAAATGCACTTAAATCGGTTAAGCCGTTTCTAAGATTATCGTGAACAAACGCACACACAAACTGACAAAGTTCTATTACATTGTTAAATGTCCGTAATAACATTTTTCCTAATATATCTTATATGTTAATTTATTTTAATCAAATTTGATAGATAAATAAATGTATTTTAATCAAATTTATTTTCTTAAAAAATTAAGAGTGGCCAAAAAAGCTATCATTTCTCTATGAGGATATAAATAAATAGTTATAAAAGCCAGTTATTTAATCATTACACCATTCATAAATGACAAATGTTACAATAAAAAGTAAATAAAAACAATTAAACCGATTCCGCACCGCGCTCGCATCTTCGCTCCTTTAGTCGGTTAAGTCGTTTCTGAGATAAGCGTAAACAAACAAAATATTTTTTTAAGTATCATTGTTTCTGGTTCTATTTCTTTATTAAATGTCTTCAATACATAATATTTGATAATTTTAATGAAAATCGAAAGTATCGTTTTAATATTTTTTTCTTTAGAAATCTTAGTGCGCTGCAAGCATACATTATTTATTTAAACAGGAACGTAATTCCTTGTACTTAAACAAACAAATAATTCACAAATTTAAGCGGGCGAAGCCGCGATCTGATCGCTAGTATCAAATATTCAAGTTTACCGTTCCTTGGAGTACAGAAATTAAGCTTCTAATAAATAAAAAGCAGTCAAAAGATACGAGAATTCCTGTATCGTGTTTACTTCATTTTGTAAGAAATTTGCGGTGTAATCAAAATCTACAGTGTACTTCCCGTAGATCTATAGTTATGAAATTTAGGACGAAGTAAGATCTTACAGTACAAATCAAGGAAAAAATTCGAAAGTACAAAATTTGGGGATATTTCATAAAAAAAAACCATTACACAAAAAAAACTGTTTTTGTTATTTCATACAAAGTAAGACCTATCTTGTATAGGACATATAATGTGCAAACTTAACCCTAAACTACGACGACGCGACTTTGTTTAAATCGCGTTAACTTTTGCGCGCGCGTTCATACTGCTTCTATACTTTAGATAATCTCAGGCGAAGCATTTTCCCCGAGACCGATGGTATTGTTTTGAGCGCAGGCGGCCCGTGAGCGCTATTACACCAATCATGGCTCGTCGAATCGAGGAAGGCTAGTCCTAGTAATAACGTAATATTCTCTATTATTTAGTTAAGAGACGACAGCGATATAAAAAACCCATCAGGGAGTGAGATAGAAGACCAGTGACAGTGAGTAACCAGTGCTTATGAAACAGATGGTGAAGATGAGGTTTCTACTTTGACCCAGTAGCAACTTCCAGATCAAGATAGTAAAAAAAGTAATGAGACGACTTTCTTACAACCTATTGGCGCAGGGGCATAAATTGTGACTGTAAAATCGACTGGTTGTGGGTTCAATCCTTCTCTAGGAGATGAAATATTTATTTTATATTTCCATTTCTTCGCTCTGGTGTCGAGGCAAAGCGCGACGTTGAGTTCCGTCACTCATCACGCAATGCCTTCAGAATTCGGCGAAAATGGGGAAAAGAGTGTTTTATCACTAGGTTCCCTCTACCTACCCTACTGTGCGCGGGATACAGCGTGAAGCTGATTTTTTATTGAAGACTCGATACTTAGTTCTTCAGTACTATCAAGCAATTCAGTCATCACTGAAGTCAAGGTACAGCTGCAAAAAATATAGTTCATAGTAGGAATGGACCTATACGCCTTATGTCCCGCCGGAAAGCGAAGAATGACTGAAAAGAAGGTGCACCAAGTGCAATAAATCGTTGTCCCGGGAGCACAAACTTGACGTTGTCACAAATGTATTAGTTGCTAGATTTTTACCAAAATTTTTATTTCATTATTTTATTACATTAATTATTTTAGTATTTAGATTAGATTGTTTGTCTCAATTACTTGTTATAAGAAAAAATAAAAATAAATAGCAAAAAGACAAATAAAAACATTCACGCTACATTTAAATAAAAACCATTATCCTCTTTATTAAATCCCGTAGTCGAAACAACAAAGATTTGTAATAATCGGCGAAAAATAAGGTTAGTAATCTAGGGTTAAGTTTGTTAACTTTATTCGCATCATGAAAACCTACAGGGTATTTCCCAATTACAATCCTGAAGTTGGTACAGAACCCTCAGAGGACGACTCTGATTCGGGCTCAGCCGGTTTCTTCGTAGCTGCACGGGGGCCGCTAGTTATTATATATATATCCTTCCGTGTTCCAATTACAATAAAATTGATATCTCTATGGGCCTCAGCTAATATTTTTTATTTATTCATATATGTTACTCTGTTGAGTATACTAACGACCACTTGAAATATATCTGTATAGAAGTCGAGTCTAGTGTTCGAAAAGCCGCTCTTATATTTATTGGGTAAAAATGCTATTACAATTTCAGCTTATGTAAGCTTTTTTTATTGAGTAAAAAAGATAATTAATTTCAAAATGCTAACTCAAGAGCATAAACCTAAACTACTTAGTTGTTTTGTTATTTAATATAACCGAGTACAATTATATTTAAGTGCGCTTGACTTGCTGCGGCTCGCGTCGTTATGAATACAAGACCGCCGAACAGTTATTTCTATCCATTTATGTAACACTGTAGAGATAAACTTTGTAGCCAAATGTATGTTATTGTATATTCTTGTACAGCTTAGAATTAACGCAAACTTAGCTATGAAAATGTGTGTATGTGTGTTAGTATGCGTGTGAGTGTTATGCTTACGTAGAGGCTACGGATTGAATTTTTTTAAATTTACAAAGAATATACATGCTGCAAGTTTCAATTACATAATGATTAGTATAAGTATAAATCACATAATATATTTACTAGGTACATATGATCAAATTAAAAATTAATCCCGCACACAACAGAGTAAGTAGAGGGAACCTAGTGTTAAGACACTCCATTCCCCAGTTACAGCCCAATTTTGGAGGCATTGCGTGTTGATTCTACGCCGCACTTTGCCTCGACACCAGAGTGAAGAAATGGAATAATACATTTAAATAAATATTTCATACCTTCGAGTAGGGTTCGAACGCACAAACAGTCGCGATTGCAGTCACAGTGTGTGCCCCTGCGCAACGACTGGCCTCACGTGCCTATATATGACGGTCTATATATGTTTAAGTGATATGTTTAAGTTGATGACAATGGACGAGGCGAAAGAGGTATGCAAAGATAGAGAGAGGTTCTGCGTTCTCTCTAGCTACCCCGCTAGGGATACACCATGAATCTAAGCTGAGTTACCTTTGGTTAAGTTAAGTTAAGAAAAATCATTAAACGTCAACAAAACTATTATGTGTATTCAAGTAGAATTTGGTTTCTGGTGTCATTTTATATTAATCGAGATATTCTCTAAATATATCTTAGGTTGAATTGAATGTTCAACAGAGCGAGTAAATTTATGAGCACCCGAAGAAACTTATCATAATAAATGTGTTCCATGTTTGCACAGGAAAGCAGAAAATGGATTACAATGGAACCACACAAGAAACCAATAATAATGTATGAAGAAATAATGTTATGGAGTAAAATAACAAATGAGATTGACCTTTCAATATAAAACTAAGGTTTTATCGTAATTGAATGGAACTTTTTATATTGGTACACTGGTGTTGTGATTATCTATAGTGTTTGTTGCCACACCGAGAAATTGAAAAAGATTAAGATCTTATAATGATTTCAATTCCTCCAAATGGGAATGGAATCCGCAACTAACACGATTACAGTCAGTCGCTGTGCCGTTTACCGCGTTTTTACCACATTTTCCGCTTGTAAATGAAGATACATATATAATAAAAGAAATAAAAATATTGTTAATTTATTTATTTTTAAACATTTTTAAAGTGTTATTCCACACTTAGGAAAGAAAAATACTTATTTAGAAAACGTATAAAAATTTGAACGCAGCGGGACTCGAACCCGCGCCTCCTGGAAACCGACCAGGTTGTAACAAGCGTATAAAAATTTCGACGTAGCTTGGCGAGAACGCATGGCTTAGTGGTCAGAGCGCCTGGTCGGTTTCCAGGAGGCGCGGGTTCGAGTCCCGCTGCGTTCACCAATTTTTGAACGCATGGCTTAGTGGTCAGACCTGGTCGGTTTCCAGGAGGCGCGGGTTCGAGTCCCGCTGCGTTCAAATTTTTATACGTTTTCTAAATAAGTATTGTTAATTTATTTGTCAGGACCTAAACCACATATATACATCAGTTTCATACTAATAACAAATGTAATTTTCTTTTTTCAAGGCAATCCAAATGCAGTAAGAGCGAAGTCAATATAAAAGCTAGTTTATTACTTTTCTTTACGTGAATGTGTTTTCTCAAAAGTCTAGTCTAGTGAAAATATGGCGTATGCTGAAAAAGGACAATAATATGATTATTATAACTAAGTAGAAGAATTACAAACCATTTTATTAATAAATATCTTATTATCTATATAATTATCTATTATAACAGTATTTAGTATTATTTCATTTTTACTGCAATATAGGTACTATTATGAAATGGTAAATTAAAGCTAAAAAAACCTATATTTATAAAAAAAAATTGAAAATATTTTCTTTCATAAGTATTCGTTTATCACATAACTCACATGTACAAAGAGAGAAACAAGGAAGCAAGCAGTTAGTGAAACATCTTACCTCCACAAGCCTGCCTTATACTTTCTGTTTACAAAGGTTTCAAATAATCCGGCGTAAAGCGGTTGAGTGTGCCTAACTACTGACAGGGCGGGTCTGAAAGGGAAAGCTTAAATAGCGACCATTTGTTCGTCTTGAAAGGGCACACCAGCTTTACATAAACACTTCTATAGAGTACATAACGTACACGGAGTTTAATATTTCTTGCTTTATATAAAAGTATTCTTTACAATGTTCTTGTATAAATAAATAAATGAAGCCTTTAGTTGCTGACCATGGTGAGACTTTTAGGTTTTTTTATTATAATTCACTGTAAAACAATACCGACAAAGTGTGAGTCGGACTCACTCTCTGAGGCTTCTGAATTTCAGAGTTGCAGGTCAACGGGAAGTACTAAAAATTTACAAATTTAATCTTACACTCATTTTGTATGAAATAAATTACAATTTAACAAACTTATTGTAATGATTTTTTTTTCTATAAATTATTTTATTAATTTACTTCTTTTGTAAATAACTGTAAATCCACGGGAAATTTTCTTTAGATTTTGGTTACGCTGCGAATTTCATACAAATTGCAGCAAAAACGATGCATGGTATCTTTTGATTGCATTGACTTAAAAGCTTGATTTTTTTTCTGTGCTCTAAGGGACTGTAGATATTTGACAATCATTTCGTAGATTTAATGATTGATAGATACATCCATGTGCTCCGCGTGGAAAGTAAATAATAATCTTCAGCAACCAGTCTTTTTGGCAGGTGTTATTTTAGTTTTAAGTTTTTATATGACATGCATATAAAAATAACCTAAATTACAATATTATAATTTAAAGGATACCAATTTCTGTAAATACTTGTCTGTCAATTTGTCACTTAAATGTATTATATTCATTTAAATGATTTATTGATGTGATAAAATAAATATAATATTTATGTTTGTAGTTCCATAAGCAAATACCATTGTAAATTGAAATAACAAAAACAAAAAAGACAGTTTATATGAGAATAATAAAATCAATTTAAAATAGAAATTGAAAAACTACTATTCATAGTTTCATTCATTGTATAATGACGCAGTATTGTTCTACACTTGAATGATCTGAATTTGAACGGATGTAGAAAAAAAATAAAGAATACTTTATAAAAAATAAGTTAAAAATTCAAAACTGAAATTATTTTTAGGTTTCCGTACCTCAAACGGAATAAAACAGAACCCTTATGGAATCATTTTGTTGCCCGTCTGTTTGTCTGTCTATCCGTCAAGACCATTCTACAGTAAGGGCCACCTACAGTAAGTGTCATTTTTATGGAAAAAAAAACAAAGTAAACGAGTGAACGAATCACCTGAATTTGTGACGTACTGCGCAGTTAAATAATTCGGCGGCAGGTACAAGTCAAACAGTTTCCCATAATACTCCTCGTGATAAATACAGTAGAGCGTGAAATGAGTGTATAAATGAAGACGGAAAATTGTGGGCCCAAATGTATAAAGTTGAGATATAGTGTATAAAATTTGTATTTTTTTTTCAATTTTAGTTTACCAAAAATCAGTAAGTAAAATTTTAATTAAATCTAAGAATTTTAACGCAGTTATTAGTGCACACACTTACAGTATGAATATAGAAAATGTCAATTAATTACTGAAAAACAAAAAGCAATCCATTTTGAATCGATTAAAATCAATCAAATTTTACATGACAGATGTGACAGCTGATTGACATTGACACATTGTGTAATGATTGAATGAATGAATGATTTTTGCATTTTTGGCTTCACTCGTTTCGTTCATTTTGGTCCATTTTGAGTGCTTTCCCATTTGTTTCCTACTTTGTACGACCATTGCTTCTCCAGTGGACACCGAAATCTGTTGGATGTAACGACCACCACGCTATGGACATGGATCGCAGTATGAATTGTGCGATAGCCTCACTTTTAAGAAATCTCGAATAACTCACCTCTCAGATTGCCAAAACTAACAAAATTTTCATGGAGAGAATGATGTACCTGTATCTATTAACTTAATAATACAATTTTCATATCTTTATATTCTAGGCCCAAGAATGTTTGCAACCGTTGCAGTTTACTTGGTGACACTTTTATAATTTGTACATCCCGTTAATCTACAATCGTACGGAAGCCTCAGTGGGCGAATCCAACTAGCACTTAACTGGTTTTTTTTAGAATAAACAATAATAAAAGGAAAACTAAAGGAAAATGTTTATAAGTATATTTCTATTCCCATAAACCTCACCATGCTTCACAATTTTAATAAATTACCTTACAATTGAGGCATTCACAAAACGATTTTACATTGACGGATTTATATAAGCCTTAAAATTTTTATGCTATAGTAGTATATTTTAATTATTTGTGTTTAAATTATCTATTTATTTTATAGATTGTTTTTACTCAAAAAATTATTCTTACGCATTATCTTTAAATGAAAAGATTTGAAAGAATTATTTTTCAATAACTTTAAAATGATTTACAAAAAAAAAAATTGCTTGCTTTTTAATGACTATATTACAAAAAATACAAATTTTTGCTTCGTATTATAATTAATTCGCAGCAAAATAGCGAGAGAGTGACAGGTTGGCGGGTTTGTGTCGATACTCTAACGTTGTGGTGATACTTTTAGCGGTAGATCGTTATTATATAAGTGTAATCTTTAATTCCACACTAAATATAGTAAACAAATTATATTTTAAACTAGCGGCCGCCCGCATACCACCTATAATATTTTTATTATGCTGCATTTGACACACTCAATCATGAACACAACGTGGCTATATGATAGTTCGTCATCGGCGGCAACGGCGCCCACCGCGAAACTCGAGCCTAGGCTTGCGCCCATAAACAGAGCGTTGAATTATTTGAATTTTACATTTTCTCAAAAAGTATACGTTCAAATTACATGCTATAACAGCCGAAGATTATTTACATTAAATTTTCTCGATGATGAAATAACTTTCGCTCGTATGTTTTCAATATACACGTGAAATAAAAATCGATGAAATATCAACTTAACGATTTTCAGTCATTTTTTGTCACAAAATACCTGATTGTCACTTATTTATAAGAGATAGATATATGGTATTGCGGACTTTTTTTAGATCTAATAAAATTGAATATTTTTGTCAGACTACATACTGACGTATAACTGTTTTAAAACTGTTTTAAAGCAATTTGATGGCGTTCCTTATTATTGTTATTTCGTTATTTAAGACTAACTGAGATTTACAATGTAATGTTATAACATTACAAATATATTTATAAAGCCTATGGCACTTCCAAAGAATGCAGCTTTCATATAAAACAAAAAGAAAATAAATCGGACGAGGAGATCCGGAGATCTTAGGGTTTAAACAAACAAATATTATATTATATTTTAAAGGTGATTGTAAGCGCGTCAGGTTGTGGGTTCGATTCCTACTCGAGGAAATTAAATATTTTTATTTCTTCGCTCTGGTGTCGAGGCAAAACTCAATACTCAATGCCTCCAGAATTCGCCGGAAATTGGGAAGTGGAGTGTTTTAACACTCATTATCAGGCTCTTTTTCTGCATACCTTGCTACATGCGGGATACAGAGTGAAACTAAAAAAAAAAATCCATAGCTCAAGGCAATAAAAATCTAAAGAGTATGACAAAATATTATTTAGTAGTCCAAATCACTTAACATACTAAATACAACAAGATTCATTTAATGAAAACAAAGTATAAATATTTAAACAATTTCTTAAGAAAAAGGAAATGAACTATGTAATATTTACATTTCTTCGCACTGCAGAGCCGCCACTCAACACGCTATGTCACTAGAATTATGCGGGAAATGAGGAACAGGGTTTCTTAACGCTCCTAGTGTTAAGACACCCCGTTCTGCCTACCCTGCTGTGGGACACACGCGTGAAGCTAGAAAACAAGAAACCTTAATACTACAATTGGCCCAAAACAATATTAGCTTCAGCTTATTAAGGAAATAAGAAATAAAGTACAAGGCCTCCACACGAAGCGACGAGAAACACGCGGAATCAATTACAAAATTATAATTCATTAGACACGTGTTATAGAATTGAGCTAATTTATTCATAACTTCGACGCTGAAGCGAATAAAATCGACGGTGCGTTAAATTTCAATATGAAATCGAAATATCAGCGATACAAACGATAATTAAATTAATGTAATGGAATAACGTGTGAAGCATTAGTAATGATGACGGTAATTGAATTTGATTGTGTATAAATCTAGTTGTTACTAATGGAAAATTTTATATGTTCAATGGTACTTTATATTTTTAGTATAGTATTTTTTTTAAGATCAAAATAAAATCAGCTTTACGCTGTATCCCGTTCACAGCAGGGTAGGCAGAGGACCTAGTGTTAAGACACTCCGTTCCTCATTTTCGGCCAAGTTCCAGAGGCATTGTGGGGCAGAACTCAACGCCGCTCTTTGCCTCGACACCAGAGCGGGGATCGGACCCGCAACCAGTCAATTTTACAGTCACGTTTTGTGCCCCTGCGCCACGACTGGCCTCCTTTTTTAAAGATTTAAGTTATTAAATAAAATATTTTCATATACAACATTTATGCGTCTTTTGCTTCAACTCTATGATTTATGAGTATTAGTTAGTTAGGAATATGAAGTATGGTAGTTAATTATGAATACTCCACATATTCTTAAAAGATAAATAACAATATATAATTGCCTATATTTGTATAAAAATTAAAAAATCTACGAACAAAAAATATTTTATGTCGATTAGTCCTTCCATTACGATATAATACACTGTACCTGCAATCAAGCTACATAAAATCAAGAGGTTTAATAAATTGAATCTTGTATTTAGCCACCCATCACGATGTCCAAGTAGTCAGAAAGTGCAGTGACTTATCGTTTGTTTCTGCTTATTTCACAATATGCGAGAAGTATATGAAAATAAAAACGTATTATTTTAATTTTTCACTACCTTATATTTTTTAATCTAATCTAATCTGATCTAGTTTCATCAACATCTTCACCCTCCGGGGAATCCTCATGTTTTTAACGTGACCTTTCACCAGTATCTTTGATATTGTGTTTTCGAAGGTCAACCGAAGCAGGCATTGTGGTCCACGAAGGAAGGCTTGCTCGCAGCGTCCCATGCCAGCCCTTTTGATGGATGTTTCACCTCGCACGTTCACCTCGCGAGAAGTGACAACACACAGAGCGCACTATTAGGGCGTACTTCTTGACCACGCGCACTAGTGCGTCACCACTGGTGTGTTAGGAGGCAACGGGAACGGTGGGAGGTGGAGGACGGAGGAAATTGCTTATATATATTTTTAAAATTTCACGAAATAATTATAGTTTAGTCAAAATAAGTTTAAAAACAACAAAAAAATGGGCATATATATATTATAGCTTAATGAAATTCGGAGGATTGCACTCTGCAGATTAAAAAAAAAAGACTTACTTATTTAGAAAACGTATAAAATTTTTAACGTAGCGGGTCTCGAACCCGCGCCTCCTGGAAACCGACCAGGAGGCGCGGGTTCGAGTCCCGCTATTTATATAGCAGAAAACGCGGATTTCGACATTATAAAATACATCTAAATTAATAGGGTACTCCCGGTTAACCTAGTATTATGAAATTTGGTAGCTAGCATCTACAGGTAGTACTGTTTCAGAAAAAAATCTGAAAACTATACATTTGTGGTTAAATCCTAGAAATTTTGCCCCCCTTTAAGGCTATTATTTATAGCCTTAAAGGGGGGCAAGATTTGATATTAGAGCCGCTAGTTCAAGTGAGGTATCAGGTAAAAGGGCTGTGGCTAACAGTACAGTTAAGCCTGTATTTCACAAAAAGCTCGACACTTCCAAATTTTGTACGGAACCCTCGGTAGGCGAAGTCGACTCGCGCTTGTCCAGTTTTTTTTTACTGTACTTTACTTCCATTCTTAAGCTATTTAAAAAAACTATTTTAATGAAATAATTATTTTCTTCTAACATATCTTTATAAAATAAGTATGTACGAGTATGTATGTATGTATGAAAAAATGGAAGCCGATAGAAACTATTAAAATTAAAACAATATTTATAGAGCACGACATATCGATCTATTTAGTACAGTATTATTTTATTTTAAAATAATTGAGCCTGAGCGTAAGAGCGAAGGGGGATTAAATTTAAATTGTAAGATAAATATAGGCGTAGAGGTCTGCCACTCGTCACACCTCAACTTCAGGCGGAAAGCTGGAGAATGATTTATTTATTCTTTGAAAGCATATCATTTTGAAATTTATGCAGTTTTTTTTTTTGATAATTTAACCATCTGTTAACATTAACTAATGTAGTTATTTCTTTTTATACATCGTATAAAAATGCAAATAAAATTTCATACATCATTTATCTGTCGGCCGACGACATTATCGGAAATAGATTACCGTTTCTAATATTATGAAAATTTGGAAAATCATGTATAATATGCTTCTAACCAAGAAATACACTCAAAAGTAGGGTGAAGCTTGA